>JAOEHY010030000.1:2722-16981 GCA_025447955.1 Psilopsiagon aurifrons | reverse complement strand
GCCCAGGGAAGCTGTGAATGCTCCATCCCTGGCAGTGTTCAAGGCCAGGTTGGACATAGCCTTGGGTGATATGGTTTCATGGGAGGTGTCCCTGCTCTTGGCAGGTGGGTTGGAACTGCATGATCTTAAGGTCCTTTCCAACCCTTACTGTTCTATGATTCTATGATAATACCAGAGGTGTTTTACCATCCTAGGGATCTGCTGTCCTCAGCCAGTTCCTGCCTCATGTGGTGCACAGCCAGGTCTGGGTTTCCCCCAGCAGACAGCAGCTGCTGCTTTCCTTCTCTCTGGATCCCCAGAGCAGCCTTTTACTTCGAAGTCCTAAACCCTGTTTTCTGAAGTTTTCTGAACTTTGCCAAGAAATCTCACTGAGACCAGGGAGGGAGCGAGGATGTCCTCAGTGAACCTTGTAGCTGCTCCACACTTAGCAAGTCAAGGGGAAGACAAGGGCTCCAAACAGCGTGGATTGTTAAACAATTTGTTGGAGATGTTCAAATCCAGGTTTCCTGATGCAAAACACTGTGCAAGCAGAAGTAGAAATAAAGTCATTTTTCAGTCTTGATTTCTCCCAATGCAGTTAATAAATCCAACCAACCAGTGTCATCTGAAAAGCCTCAGACATTTTGAAGAGTTTTTCTTGCCCTCTTCAGGGGCAGCAAAAGTAGGGGAAGAAAAAGCTTTTCTAGCACTTGGTTTCACATTTGTGGGAGAATGATTACAGCCACAGGTTTGATACACGTTTTCACAGCACAGAAAGATATTCGGGGGGAGAGAGATTAGGATTGCAGCCACACTCCATTATCTGAGAAGCTGAATCATTATTCCTCAATGTTATGTTAGTGTTATGACAAATTTTTAATTGGGAGCTTGTGTTGATAACAACTAAAAGTGCATCATCTTTTCCAGGAAGCCAGCCTAATGCAGAGATTCATTTGATCTTCTGATTTCTCTATTGACTTTGTGCAGAATGCCAAAATAACAAGTCATGCCTTCATGTCACCGCTGGAAATGAGCTTAGCCAGAGCTCATCTCCAGACAGAAAACATACCCAGAGTCTGAAGGGATTTGAAAGCACTAAATCATAGGCCAGGAAACAGCATCCAGCAACAGAGTTTGGAAGAATTTGGGAGGATGGGAATCGGGGGGTGGGGGGGGAACAAAGAGGAAGAAACTGCAACGGATCTTAGAAAAGGCGATCAATACAAGCACTTTAAATGTAGTTTGGTTATGATACTTTAGGCAACCAAGGGCTACTGAATGTGACAGGAAGAACTTGTGCCAATATGCTGAAAACATCCAGAATGAGTGTGCTATTCCCGGGGCTCATAGGGAAGGGACGTCGGGGCCGGTGAGTTAGCCCCACTGAGCACGGTCCTGCTGTGTGATGCACCTGGCTCCTGGCCGGCCACAGCGATGGAGAGGGCTCTGTCTCACCGCTGCAGCTTAGCTTCCTTATCTGTCACCCAGGCAAAGCTCTAAGCGTTACTCTTGAGGAAGAACCTCAGTCATTCCCAGGGAACACAGTGAAAAATTCTGGAGAGTTTGTTTATTTGTAAGAATATATTGAAGTATTGCAAAAACAGCTTTCCAGAAGGCTCCTCAGCATGTCTAACACCAAAGGCTGAAGCAGACAACAGTAGTACTGTGACTTGGCTAACACATAGAGTGCTGCACATTATAACCATGGCTTGGAGGACACATGCAAGAGCCCTTTTTCCTCCAAGGTACGTACTCTAAGGCTCTTTTCTGCTGCTTCTCCTGAAGCTAGGAGGAAGGGTGTCCCCATTTTGCACTGCTGTGGGCCTCTGCCTCGGATTTGCCGCTAGAGGACACTGAATCAACACGAGACCTTGCTGGAGGGCTGGAGCCGGTGCTGCTGGGGGGGCTCTCTGAGCCCACACCACTACCTTATCCCTCTTGCAAAAGCCCTGGGAAAGCTGGAAACTGGATGGGGGTTCTCAGCTGCAAAAGCCGTGGTTTGCCACTGGGGGCCATGACTTTCTTAGGCGTTTTCCGTCCCATTGGCATTCTTTCATTTATGTATGAGATGCATTTTTTATTCTGAGGAGGAGGAAAACTGGGAAATCAGTGTTATTTCGTATTGTGCAAAGCTCTGTGTGTTTGTTTATGATGGGCTCTTCACTAGGGAGCCCATTGAAAAGGAATTGTGAAAAAAACCAAACAGGAAAGGGTGGAACAATGATTTCGATAAGAAGCATCACAGGCAATGCCCAAACACAATAGTCAGATTTGCAGCCTGGAAGATGTGAGGGCTCTGCCTCAACCCCAGTGAAACTGTTGTTTTTCTGAGGCTGTAGATCCGGAGATCAAAGGATGAATATCAAGCCTGCAGAAGGAGCAGGGGAGAAAGGGCTGCAAAAGCTCTTTTAGGCTCGTGAGGCTGACAGAGGCATGAAGTCTGCCCTAGGCAAGCTGTGACTTGGTTTCCAAGAGAAAAGTCTCATCGACTTGTACAAAGTCTCATCTACTCATGGGCATGAGGTGAGTTCTGAGCACAGGATGGCAGCACGTAAGTATGTTTCAATGTCTCAGATCTCTGAGTACTTCAGACACATAAGTTATTTTTTGTTATGAAGAAGCTCTTTAATGACAGGCAGCAACCCATAACTGTCCATCTGTGCTCCCAGGAGGGACTAGCCACCTCGCCATGGCTATTGGACAGTGATGGGTATCGCCCTTCGTGAGTGTTTATACTCCTGGCATCTTTTATACCCCAGCATTTAGAAACCCATGCTGAGTTTGTTGGAGGATTCATAGCGCCATGGTGGGCACAGAGTGCCTCGGAGCTGGTTCTGGAGATAGGAAGTCTTTTATGACACTTTTGTGTCTTTTCCTTCTTTGAACAAACACATCAGGACAGAGCCAATTCCTCTTCTTCACCATTAAGTACATTACAGCAGTCTTTGCACCAAGTACTGCTACTGGTAAAAATCTCCAGCTAGTAAAACCTGCAGTAGGGAAGAGCAGTAGGAGTACAGGAACAGGACTGTCCTTCCCAGCAGTTAGCTCATGATGGGGGTGAGGTGAGGAACACTGAGAGCAGGAGAATGGAAGAAGAAGTTAATTATCTTTTTTAATAGCTGACAAACATGAACCTTTATTCAGTTTCTGTATTTCCCATGCCCTTAGACAGCACACTGTCACCACAGAAGCTGAAGAAGACCTTCCTCCAAATTCCTAAATCCCCAGCAGGTAGAACAAGCTCGCAGATGAAACATGTCCAATTCAGAGGAGGGTTGCAAGCCGCTTTCTCAGGAAACATCCCAGCAGAAGACTATGGAATGTTTGATGGGAGAAGGGAGAGAAAAGGTTGACTCTACCAGTTACCCCATAAGTCCTTGGCTTCTTTTTTGGAACTTTCTATGCAGCATATTTGGTTTATTTTTGAAATGTCAAACCAAACCAGGCACTTCAAAGTTCTTCCCTGTTCTGTTCATCCATACTGTTGCCAAGCTTGTCCTAAATCCATAAGCATCCACTGCTAAGCTGAAATTGCATTTGCAGAGCACAAACTATTTGATGAGACCGAAAAAGGAAAAAATCCAGTCTGTTTTAATATCCAAATGGATTTTAAGACAAGCAAAAATGATTTATTTTTTTCAAATGCAGACAAAAAGGGAAACTTTAAGAAATGAGTTTCTGGAAAGCTTGCCCATGTGAAAATCCTCACAGCCATCAAAAGGCAAGACTAGAGCCCTAAATCACAGCATGAGACAGGAGAGGCTGCACATCCTTGTCACGCACAGCCTGAATCAAGAGCCTGGAAAGAGTCTAGCTAAATCCCATATTGACACAACTGATACTTTCTTTCAACTCCCCCGCCCCATCCCTCAGGACTGTATCAAGGAAGACTCCCACTAGGTTATCCAATCTTTGCATTACTCAGTCCTATGTGGATGCATCCCCCACCTCACCTACCCCTCACCTCTCCTCTCTGGCCTCAGTGTCCAGGGGAGCTCAAGGTGGAGCCTCTTGCACACCTCGAGTCTCACTCCAGGGACAGCAATGACAACATCTAATGCTTGTTTAACTTCTGGGATTGACCAAAAGAGCTATATTTAGGAGAAAAATCTAAAAAGTTGCCCCTTTGACTTGCGCTGTCAGGAAGTTCCTGGCTCCTGCAAGTCTCACTGTACCAAAGCTAACTATTAAGCTCTTGTTATTGCAGCCCATTTCAGCAGCAGCAGTTGCCCAGTAAGCATTACAGTCAAACTGCACAAGCCTTCTGGAATTCACATTAACATACAAAGAACATTTTGCTCTATGAAAACACTTCCACTTTATTTTCTGATGTTGTTCACATACCTGGAATAGACATAATTGGCAGCCAAGAATAAGTTTCGCAACTTCTAAAAGGTATCAGTTGTATGAAATATACCAAATACCTGCCCAGAGGCACATGTATACACATTTTTTAGCATTTATTTCTGGTTTATTTAAAATGAATTAAAATTAGGACACCTGCTGGTATTCGCCCTCTACCTAATTTCAATTATTGCAAGTGTATAATAGAAAAGCAAATACAGGCAGTTTCACATAGTGCTAGCATTTGCAGTCCCTAGTCCAGCTCTTGCTTGAAAATATGCTAGCTGGAATTGGCTATTTTGGTGAGGGGAAAAAAAAAGTTAATTTTATGTTCTGATTAATTTTTTGCCGCAGAAGATGGAGATGTACAAGACTTCAAAGACTCCTAAATTGAAGAGTTTTAAAGGCTGCAGCACAATTATGATCTCAGTTACGTGCATATTCAGCAGCAATGAGGACCAGACTTTAAGAGATATTTAGAAGTATGCAGTTATGGGATGAGCTTTTTAATCAAAACCATCAACTTGAAAATATGAGGATTCATTGCTTGTTCCAGTCTGAGCTTTAGGTGTTTAAAACCTTCCCAAACATGCGAAAGAGTTAAGTACACACAATAAACACACTTTTATTTATTCATTCTTTTCTTTTCCAGGCAGATTCATATGTAGAAATCAAAGCTGCCTATGGCTGTGCCATTGTACTATTGGCTGCACTATGAACTCAGCCACCAGCCATGCTTTCCTTCCTCCTTCTCCAATGAATTGGCTTTTTTTTCCTAATGGGGATCAATAACTCCAAGCTCACAGCCTTTCTGATGCCCAAGGTAGCCTCGCTCATCTAGAGAGAGACTCAATCCTAGCAGTATCTGTTAAGGGTGTCCACAGACGTGTACCAGCTCACAGTACACATGCCTATTCTGATATCTATAAATATCTGAGCAGATTATACACCTACTTCCTTGTGCTAACTAATGTGCTCTGGTAATACGGCACAGGCCATAACAGTCCAAACTCTTTCCTTTGCAGTCTCACACAAGCCTTTTTCCTTCAGGAAGTGAGTTCAGGGGGGGCTGCAGAAAGCAGCCTCCTGGTGCTGACCTTCTGCAGAAGGCACAAGCCCACTGTTCAGCACTGAGCTGTGAGACCAGTGGCAGCTGACCAGGGACTCCCTGGCCCAAAAGGAGATGTGGCAGCAGCTGCAACAGAGCAAGGATCTGAGCAGGGGAAGGAAAGGGCAGTGAGTCGTTATCTAACAACAAATGGGCGCAGAGGACAGGCTGGCAGCCCATGCTAGGGCTGCTCAGCCTGTGGTTTGAACCAAATGGCTCTGCAGAGATAAAGTGTCCAGAAGCAGATGCGGGTGGCTGGGAAATGATCCTGGCCATGTCCAAACCCAACACTGTGGTTCACCAGCCTCACTTCTCTTTGAAATCTCTTCACATTGAATGTGGAACTTGCTTGGAGGTGCTTCAAACCCATACACCTATTTTCTCATTTTGCAGCTTTTTTGTCGCATGGCTGTTTACGAGGGCATGTTAAATAAGCGCAGCTTCAAGTGACTCTACTTTTAACTTTCTAACAGCACAGGTGTCTCCTCATCTCAGACTGCTGTGAAACATTATCTTTTAGAAATGCTTAACTAAAATGTGCTTTATCTTGATGCTAGTGTTTATGGTGTGAGCAAGACCTCCAGCCTGACATTAGCAGGTGACAGTGCAGCTATCAGACATGTCTACATTGAAGGATCTCTTCAAAATTTATTGCACTCCCAGTGAGGGTTTGGTCTTGAAATCCCTTAAAACCTCTGCAGCAGCCAGAGACCATAACTCAGAGGCAGGTAAAAACACACCTTTCTAATTGTAGACTGTTTATATTTTCTCTAAACCAGCAAAAGTCAGTTTTAGAAGATGGAGTAGGTGGCGTCAGCTGCAGATGCACACTGGGAGATTCCAAGGCGAAGGTATGCAGCACCTCTCCAAATAAAACTGCGGTTCAAAGTACATCTGCAGTGAGATGGGCAGTCTATCAAAAAATGCCTGGGCCTTAAGCCTAAAGGGACAAGATGGGCAGTGAAATCCCTGCGGCCTTTTAAACTGTTTTGGAAAAGTACAGATTAAACAGAGGAAAGAATTTTAAGCAGTCTTTTAAGCCATTTATTTAACCTTCTGGATGCAACCATCCTCAAGATGCAGAGGCCTCCATGCATCATAAAAGGTGATGGGGCAGAGAATTACTGTGGGGTTTTTACCAGAAAGACTAGAAGGAAAAAAAAAAAAAAAGAAATAAAAACTCCTACTTAATGTCAAAAAAGGCAATGGCAAATGAGTTCTTGCAGAGCCTTTACAAGCAGTCCTTGAAACTTGGTGACATTGCCATGGCTCCTGGTAGGGATTTCAAGAACCATCAGGTTGTCACCAGTCAGGACAAGGAACAGTGGCGGTATGTTTCCCACGGGCTTTACAAGTCACCATCAATGGTGAGTGGTGAAATTTGACAACATTCAAGACAGGAGTAAGAGAAGAGAGATCCTGCTTCATTACACACAAAATATTACACCCTCTAGCTCATGTCTCATCAGAAAACCCTTTTCCTGTGATGCCTTATCCTGTGAGAACAACTGAGACCTTTGGGGAAGCTATCCAGTTTAAAACCAGAAGAACAGTGTTTTAAACTCTTCTGCAGTGCCTATAAATGCCAAAAAACTGACTTTCGGGGAGACTATGTAACAGATGACCTTTGGTTCTCAGCATGCTAAAGGCATTCCTCCTTTTATTACTCTCAGTTCCAGGGCCATCTAGCTTGTGCCCTTCAGTGGTGTTTCTCCAGTGCTGGAAAGGGCTCAGCATCCACACAAAGCAATCAGATGTCTCATAGCTCTTCGTTAACAACCAGCATCCACACAAAACTCACATGTTTCAGCTGTCTTGGTTAACAACCAAGAATGTGTTGCATTTATCTTCCCATTTCAAACCACGACAACAGAAACCCTGATACCACTTGCTTGTGCCAAATGGGTAGTTTAATAAAGGCAGTTGGTCTGGCCTTTGAGAAAAGTGCCACACAAATGCCATGGTTTTGGCAAACACAGGCCCTCCTTAAAAGGCACATCAAAGTTTTCTGTGGGCCAAATACCAGCATTGTGCTTCTTCTTGTTGCCACATGCAACAGGGTGGTTGTGATTTTGAACATGAGAAGCACTGAGGACTTGGCAAACATCCTTCTTCGAAGGAAACTCTCTCCTTCCACATGTTCACAAGCCCAAAGCACTTTTGAAAGCACAGTGGTGGATTTGGGGAAGACAGGAATACATTCAATGGTGTTGGTTACATACAGTTTTGGGATGGGGAGACACTCTGTGGCTTCGCCTTCAGTTGTTCAGTTGGAGAGTCCTGTTGGAGTGTTTGACACCCTCGATGACTCAGCTCTGTTTTGATGACAGTCTGAGGATCTACATCTTTGCTATACTCATGGTGCCACACTGGTCTAATAGAGTTCCCTTTTCTGAAAAAAATCTGGTAACAGCAATAACCAAATGCATTTAAATGAGTCTCTGTACACTTTCACCAGCCAAGTGCATGGGAATAGCATTCTCCACATCCCAAGCTCTGGGTTTATCAATATTTGAATAATCATTTACAAATTAACATCACTCTTGAAACTCCTACTTAGGAGCTTGGGGTACGGCTGGTCTCCCTCAGGTCCATATACCTCCAGAGCCTCTGCTGAGGAAGATGACATGTTGTGTTTAAGCCTCAATTCTCCCCTGAAGTTCCCTCCTCACTTGTGAATTCTGCATCCTTCTCCTTTCCTGTTGGAAAAATTAGTCCCATTAGTGAATATCTGCATCACTGCTATATGTGCTATGAAATGAACGTAGCTACAATGGTCTCCTGGTCTAAAGCACTTTTTCAGCCTTAAATTGTCCACCAGACATGCCACATTTCTTCATGTATTCAGAAGTTATCTTTTATCATCAAGGCTTTCTTACAAAAAGAATCAGTGTCCATTGTACAATAGCTGAGAGAATCGTTTCTATCCTGGGTCACTGGGGCTCACTTACCTGAAAATAGCACACATCACAATAGCAGTCACACACTTACACAACCTTGGCTCAAACAGGACTGTCACTGAAAAAGGCATCTTTTTCAATGCTTCACTAGTTATACACAGCAGAATAAAAGGCACATAATTCAGGGCACTAAAGATGTACTCAGTCAGTCAAATAAACTATTCTAAGGTAGCTTCCTAAAATGTTTTATTTGCTGGAGCTGTACATCCCTTCTTGCCAGTACATACTGTCCCAATAGCAGCCTCCAAGTTTATGTTACTGTAGCTACAGTAATATAGTTGATCTTTCCCTGGTTAAGAAACATCTTAATTTCTTCAATACATCTCCCATCCTACCTAGGAAGACTGCAGGTATTTTTTCACTGGATTCTTACAAAAACAAGCTGACTGATCAGTTCTAACCCATACCATTAGATGACTACATGCAAGAGCCATTTGGTTTTCGTGAGCGTAAATAATCATTCTTCCCATACAGTTTTAAAGGCTATCAGAAATAACGATTCTAACAGCATTTATTTTGCTCACAACTCCAGCTCTTATTTTAAAATCACTACACCCTTATTACAAATTTTTTTAAATATAAGGTCGTGCCACAGAGTTGCTCTTACGCCTTTTAGGGTATGGAAATTCACTTCTCTTTTTGATATTATGATATGAACCATTTGACTCCCCAATATAACCAGCGTCTACATAGTTATTGGCTCCCTGAAGAACCACTTATGCAACCTGTATATGATGCAAATGTTCCTGAAAGTCTAACCATTTTTAACAGCAGTACTGAGAATACCTCATCAGGTATACCAGGCACCTGCTACAAGGCAGGAATCTCCTCCAATGGCAGACCAGATCCTGTATTTTCCCTTATCCTAATGCTTTGGAAGTGCAAACCACTTCCTTATAGGATCTATTTTCTGAGGCCGTCCTGTTCTGTTAGAGTCTGAAGAACTGAGCCGCTTTGTCTTTCAGGATAGCAAATGTGATCAGCATTTCTGGGCTTGGTGAGTCGAGGCAGAAGTCACACTCCTTCAATATCAGACATCACCTAGATTTCCTGAAGAGCTGAACTTGCACCAAAACATGATGAGATTTGGTTGTTGGTATTTTTATTGTTTTGGGGGGAAGGGAGGAAGATCAAAAAGAAAGAATCTGTGAGTAATGAGGCCTGGCAAACCACTGATGAATAGTCAGTTATTACTTACTATAATTGCAGTAATTATTAATTAACTGCTATTCTGCTGTGCCAGAGAATTTCCTTTTTCTGATAGTCTTTTTCCCTTTGAGCTTATTACTGACTCCTGCCAATGAACATCTCCTTGTTTGTCCCTGCTGTATCGGAGATTCCCTTCATATCAAGCAGTCTTTAAAATGTTTTAATAAATCTAATAATCAATTTGGAGAAAGGCTTCAGACCATACAAAAAAGCTTCCAAAAGCATGCTTTGAGTTATAAATTCACAGTGACCAGACACAGTTCCAAATCCCTGCTGATCCTAACCCAGGGGCTTCCTCCTTTCCCTGTCCCCAGCCCAGAGGAGAAGCCTCTGTCTTAATTTATGTACATAAATCTCTGCACTCCTTGGACACCAAGCTCCAAACCCAGTAGGAAAACCGGGCATGCAGAGCAAGAGGGTCTCTCAGTCTTGTTATGCTTCATGTAAGGTCCATACCCCACATGCATGCAGGGTCAAGCTCCCCACCGCAACATCAAGCAGGTCCGTGACACACTGCTCTGCTGCACCATGTCATCTACTTTCAGACAGATTTTGGTAGTTGGAAGGATAGAGAAATATCTAAGGACCCTTGCAAGAAAGGCTTTCACCCCAACTCACTGTATCCGGAGCACACAAACACCTATTTTACTCATACTTATGGCATTCACTTCTGAGAAAAACACAAAAACAAAGGCCATAAAAACAGCTTTTTAAAATACACTAGTGCACTACACACAAACAAACGCTTTCCAACCATGATTTAGAAAAACAAAATGAGATATTTATTATGGGCTGAAGACATGCTAGGATGTGACTTTTTCTATTTTCACTCTCTCATACTCAAAAGCTTTGGCTTGACTAACAATAATAATAACAGTAATGGGCATTACTTCCTAACCACTAAGTTTGTTATGCTTACCTAAACAAAACCAGACATGTTTTAAAATCAGACTCTGTAACTGTATGAAACAAATGTGGGCTTAAATCAAAATTTCACATTAATTTGACAAATGCCAGTGGGAAATCATCCCATCCTTGGGAGATGTATCACCTGACAATAGAAACAGGAGTTATTGCTTGGGATACTGTCTGATGTCAATGCAGAAGGCAGCTTTAAAGCCAGCTGTCTCAGGAGCATCTGCCTAGGCATAGCTTCACCCTTTGTAGTGGACATGTTCTGAACACCTCAACTTTACCCAACACATAACTGATCAAAGGAAACAATGTGCTCAGCTATCCCCACACACAACTGTGAACTAAAAACCCTTTTCTAAGGGGGTGAGCTGTTCATTTTTAGTATTTTGATGGAAAATAGGTCTGAAAATATTTCTTCTGTTGAAAAATTCTGAAGTGGAGAAATACAGCCTGTATCACCATCTCTTGGGCTGTCAGTATAGTAATCACCACTTTAAGAAGACCTAGGCACTTTACAGGCCAGAGCAGGTTTTTTTCCATGGCACGTTATTATTGATTTTTAAGATTTGATTGGCACCGATGTTCTCCGAAACTTCTCAACTCGGAGCCAGGCATTCTTTAAGCAAGTGTTTTGCGTAGCACAAGCAAGAGCCACGTTTTTACAGCCTCCCTGAAGTCAAGAAGGGGTCTTCAGTTCAGCCAAGTCAAGTCAAATAAATTAGTGCATCCCAGGTTAGGGTCAAGGGATCCAGAGACAGCACCATTATTCCCAGCCACGTGGCACAGAAAAGCTTTTATCTAGTTTTTGTTTAAAGTGTGAGAGGCTGCTTGGCTTTTACCAGCCTACTTAGTTGAGCCACATAGCTTCTTTATGTAAAGTCTAAAGACTTTGCATCTTATTAGACACTTTGGCAGACACTTCAGCTCCTTTGCTCCGTAACAGGTCTCTTTTCTTCAGGACACAATAGCAGAGCTCCCTCAAACTTCGTTTATTTAATAGACACATAAAGGGCACCTCTCTCCCTTCAACCACCCTTTTTCTTTAGGCTTGCAAAACCTTGAAACAAGGGCACAGCTTGTAACAAGCAGCCATCCTGGCTGAGGTTTTATTTGCTGTCTGATGGACTGACTGGCCCCATTGCTCTGTGGGCACCAACCTCACCACAGCACAGCAGAGCTGTTTCTGGTGAACCCATGGGGGCACCATGATGTCTCCAGTCCCTCCAGCTAAATCTTGCAGGGACCACAATGCATGTTCCCATGGCCTTGCTGAGATCTCGTGATAGCACAGAAAAAACCCAGGGAAGTAAAGAGCAAACTCGCGTGATGAATGCATTTGTTTATCATGTTACTGACTCCCTTTTTAATTCCTGTAATGAAGAAGCAGCTGATTCTCTGCTGTGGGTGGAAGCAGGAGATTTAGACACCTTTTTCCCTGCTGTACATGAGGAAGCAGCAGGCCCTATGGGGTAAAATAATACAACAAAATTAACTGATTTCCTCCCTGGTGAGACTGTCATTTCTGAGGAATACCAGTTTCAGCCAGTTGTACAGTTTGGTTCAGTTCTGCTTTCTCTAAGGCTTATTGGGGGGGATAGGGGAATAAAAAATGTTGGAGGCTGCTTTTGGTTTTCCTTTTGAGGTCTTGATCTCTGTGTGAAACAAGTGACTAAAACCAAAAAAATGCAAAGAGATATCCTACCAGGGTCCTGGGGAGAGGCAAAGTGCAGCGGGATGTGCTTTGCAGCACCCTGCACAGGGAGATGTGCCCCCTGCATACCCCATGTGCTGCAGTCCCTGTGATGCCGGGGCTGCTGTGGCTATCAGGAACACAGCATCTGTTCCTAGTTAGGTCCTTGAAATGCATTAACTGCAATCTGGCATCTCACTGCAGGCTGTAAAAGTACCCTGGGGTAGCAGGGGGAGAGGGGAGAGAAGTGATGGAAAAGCAGGGTCACGCTTATTAAAATACATCTCCAATGCTCAGATGTGCTTTCTGTAACCCAGTTTGTTGTTGCTGTTCCTCATGTCCATGTTGGGTTTTCATACCACTGCACAAGCCAAAAGTACAGGCTGGGTCCTGGGAAGTGAGAGGCTGCCTCACAGAAACCATGCCGGCATCTGGGAGGCTCCTCACTGTCCAGCCCTGATGCTCATTGATGGAGGTACACTGCAATCACCTGCATTCAGGGAGCTCCTTGGAGCTCCCTGAAGCTTGGCTTTGGCAAAACATGCCTTGCATTTGAGACAAAGGCCATCATCTGCAGCATACTAAGAAATAGCAAGATAAGGAAGACTTAAGGGTGAATATTATTATTCCAGTACGATGTCAAGATATGACATCACAAGTTACCACCCTGCCAGTGCACTCAAAAGCACCAGGGAAGACTGATCTGTGGAGCCAAGTTAGCACCACACTGCCTCAGTGTGTCTCCAGGCAGCCCCACAGATATTGCATATGGAAACAAGAAACTGAGGTAGCTCGGCCACTGCCAACCACCTTTTGCAGTGCTAATAGATGCCAAGGCAATGCCTGCAGAGAAGCAAGTGGCTGTGAGCAGCAGCTCAGCAAGATCCCATGTGGGGCTGGGTGCTGTATTCAGGGCTCAGGGAGCTTCACGACACAGCAGGGTGCCCAACCCCATGGGAGAGGCGCCCCATGGGCTCAGTGCAGGCATTCAGGGTACAGGAGTTGCAGAAGCAGTGGCCTAGGGAAAATTCCTAAACCTGGAGCCTTTTTAAAAAGCCTACATCCCTTGCAAGTCAAGAAGGCATTCATGTGAAACTTCCCCTGAAGCCAAAATCTCCTCCCTTAAAAGCAAAGGAAGCAGAGCCCCACACCTATCCATCCTTGTCAGATTAAAGGATTCAGCTAGGACCAGGCAGATCAATTCTCCACTTGCAAAGGTGGCAGAACAGTGCTCCAGCCCTGTGGCAGTCCCTTGTGCTGCGACGCCAAAAGCCGCCTAAGCCCCACAGACGTTGCCAGCACCTCTGGAGACGTGTTCAGCTGCCCATCACGAGCTGCCAGCCAAGGCACTGCCCTTGTGTCCAGGGGACGTGCCAACCACTCCCTGTGCCAGCACCCACAATTCAGTTTTGCACATTCCTCCCAGCCCACCCTTGCCCCTGGAGGCTTGGCTGCGCTGCACCGTACCTTTCCCACCATGGTTTGTCTCTTCCAGGTGCCTCCTCCTAACACACAACTGCACCAAGCAGCTCGGGTTTGACTCAGCTACTCAGGGACTTCCCTCTCAATTAAAATGCAGGTGGAGGACAGAGTTGTGCTCCAACCTTTCACATAATAGACCAGTAGTTAGAGCACCGTTCTCCTCAGATGGTGGAGAACCTCTGCCTGAGGTCACATCTTTCAGCTATAACCATTTTTCTTCAGAGATACATGCTGGCTGAGGAAAAGCACACCACTCCCTCCATTGCTGCTCTTCAGTTTTGCACGAATTTTTGTAAAGGCAGTAGTCTTCTCAGAATCATAGAATCATGGAATAGTTAGGCTTGGAAAGGATTTTAAGATCATCTGGTTCCAGCACCCTGGCATGGGCAGGGGCATCTCACACTAGACCATGTCTCCCAAGGTTCCATCGAACCTAGTCTTGAATACTGCCAGGGACGGAGCATTTTCAAGAAGGGGAAAGTGGATGAGCCAGGGAACTACAGAGCAGTCAGCCTCACCTCTGTGCCTGGTGAAATCTTGGAGCGGATTCTCCTGGAAGGCATGCTGAG
>JAOEHY010029999.1:9281-22025 GCA_025447955.1 Psilopsiagon aurifrons | reverse complement strand
AGATACTGGAAGGCTGCTATGAGGTCTCCACGCAGGCTTCTCTTCTCCAGGCTGAACAGCCCCAACTTTCTCAGCCTTTCCTGCCTGCAGGATTTCTCTCTAACCTGCCTTGATTCCATGGCAGGCACAGTCCTGGTGCATTTCTCTCTCCCCAAATCAGCCCTTGATCTCTGCTGCTGCTCCTGTAGAATGAGTAATGTGAGAACACTGGTTTATTTGGTCTAAGCAATTTAGCTGGGAGCTTCAGTGCCTGCCTTCTGCTGCCGAAGGAAGTAGGGCACCAAGATAAGATGATCAGGCAATCTGCCTACCCAAGCACTCTGATTTTCCTCCCTGCTTAAAACCAATCTATGGTTAATTATCATTCTTGGGGTTTGTTTCTTAGGCAAATGTCCGTGTTCCAGTGGACTCTTTGCTCTCAGACTTAATCAGAAAAGAGATGATAAAACAGCTCCCCATAATGGCAGAAGCAGTACAATGTATCCATGCAGAAGGTCTTAAGACAGCTCTTCTAATGGACAACTTCTGCCTGCTGAATGGGCAGAGCTTCCTGCCCCTACAAAAGCACTTTGATGTGGTAAGCCTGGATGCATCCTAAAAGGCGTTTCTGGAGGTCTATAGGAAGCAGCAACTGGAATTCTTTACGTGGAGGTACCAAATGATGGGCAGCCAGCAGCATGTGTTAGCAGATGTAAATGTAACTGCCTGTGAAGATGTTTCCTGGCATAATTCATTGCAGTGATTGGGCCTTGGAGAGGGTCTGAGTGAAGGGCAGGTACTTGTGAAAATTCATTGCAAAATGCCTACACAGCCACAAGTATCCATGTAACAGGAATAGGGAGATAAAGGTTATAGATACAGATACAGATATAGATATATCTTTATATAGATATAGATATATCTTTATATAGATGAAGGAGATAGTAGGTTGATAAAGGGCTTAGGAGCTGCAACACTATACAAGCAATAACTGTCATTCCCCAATTCCCCTGCCAGCTTTATATTTAGTCCTTTTAAAGGTTGTTTCATCCCAAAGAACTGGGAATCCCACAACTCCAACCTGCCAATCTGAGCTGCTGAGCAGGCAGAGACCCCTCTCCCAGCACACTTCCTGCTGCAGAGATGAAGCAGATTAGCTGTGAGCCTCGAGCCTGGTTCAAGGGGCTTTACTTTGACAGGCAGCTATGGGGACTCAGCTCTGCGTGACAGAAAATTGGCTTCTTTTGATGTGCCCCAACTCACATCTGTGAATTCCAGGAGTTTATTTGTGACTTAAGTTTGGTTTATACCTTAAGAGAACAAAATATGCAAAGAAGAGTCACCTTGTCACCATTACATCGTTATGGACTCAGCTTTCTGTGCATTGCAGCAGTGCCTGTGAAGTTCTCATAGCAGAGTGATGCTCTGTTGGGATGCTCTGTGGTACTTCTTTTCACCCCAGACTGTTTCAAAGCCCTTTACTAACCATCACCTATCTGGTGTCATCACTCATGCAGTGTCGTTCTTCTGTAACAGCAGGCAACAGCACTGCACAGTAATTAGTGGGGGAAAAAAATGGCATTGGCTTTTATATCTATGTAATAGATTCATTTCTATTCCTGGAGTGTCTGTCAGTGCCAGGCTGAAATACTGCTTGAATTTGTTATGGTTGGGAGAGCAGTGAGAGTGTTCAGAGGCTGACTCAATACTTTGGCCCCAATTTGAGCAGGTGATTATGGTCAACATCTCTGCTGCTGTGTGGCTGATAGATGTAGTGGTCAGGACATCACTTTTCCAGATCATTTGGAAGGTGGTCCAGTCCAAAGCTTTCTTGAACAGCATTAAGCAATTGGTTCAGCATGGTCTGGGATATCCAGTCCTCACTGGAATTCTTCCATCTGAGGGCTGGCTCATCCTCTTTAGCTGATTTGGCCTGGAAGAGCCACAGCCAAGGACTTGGCACCCATGCTGTCACTTGAATCATGTCCTATCCTGCTCTGTCAGCCCTCCATGTCCTTTATTTCACATGCTAATTAGACTGGCAGTCTCTTTCCCACCCTCCCATCCTCCATTTCTGACCCTGCAGATGATTGTGGTCACAGCAGGCTCATGCATAATCCATTTGTTGTTGCTGTAGATGGTTGAATCCTATCGGGAAGGGACGGGCAAGACAGACCCTCGGATCTACAAGCTGTGCTTGGAGCGCTTGGGCATTCAGGCCCAGGAATCCATCTTCCTTGACAACAACAGCCAGAACCTAAAAGCAGCAGCTCAGCTTGGCATTAAAACGGTGCAGGTACAAAGCAAAGCAGCCGGGGTGGGCTCTGGTTATGGTTTTTAAGTCCAGAAGCTGTGTTTGACTTGAATGGCTCAGGATTTTCAAGTGGCAGTGGCAGACTCGTGTTGCCAAAGCCTTTTGTTTCAGCCTGTACTTATTCCTGCAGGATGTGGTGGAGTTAAAGGGGAGGATTCCTGGCAGGCTGCACTATTTCATTCACAGCTCTAAACCCTCCAGCCAGTGTAACCTTGGAGAAGTCACTTCTTTGTGGATCTCAGGTCCCTATTAGAGAAACAGCCCTAATGTATGGTTGAGATGTGAGAAAATAAGAGATATTTAATGGATTTCTAGAAGCTCTGAGCTCATGGATCTGTCAGCTGGGGACTGACTGGTTAACATCCACCTTTGGAGAGAGTGAGCAGGTTTATGGCAGTGAGGGGACCACTGGGGGAAGCATGGACCTGATGGGAAGAGTGTACTCTGCTCCCCTGGACTGCTCACAGGGAATTCCAGCTCTTAGCCCAGCCCAAGCTCACAGTGCCTGTACCACCATAACAGGTATGTCTCCAGAACAGAGACCAAGGTGGGAGGCTCAGTGAGTATTAGCAATGGTGCTCCATGTTGGCAGGGAATGACCTGTGAATCCCTGTGTGTCTTAGTGAATCAGTGTTGTGGAACTCACAGATAAACACACTGTAAGTGTGCAGAGCTCTTTCCTTCCCAGGCAATTTTATCTCCTGCTATGACCCAATGTTACTCACTCCCTCCTGCTTTCAGGTTGATGATCCAGAAGTGGCATTCAAAGAGCTGGAAATGTGTCTGGGTTTCCCTTTGCAAGGGTTTGTTCCATATACCCGTGCAGTCAGACCAAGCATGGAAATCCCAAAAGACAATCTGCAGAAGTACCTTGAGGATGTCCTCAGTGACCACACCACAGGTATCACGGTGCTTCCTGCTCTTCAGCCTCAAAGCTCACCTATTCTGTAGCCATTGGCTCTTTCCATCGTACAACAGAAGGCTCCTGACCTCCAAGGAAACAGTACAGACACTCAGTGATCTGTCAGTGTATCCCAGAAATGGGAAATGACAGTTTAGGACTTCCTCATCTGGGAGGGGTTCAGCACAATGAGTTGAGTGCTGGGAATGTTCCTGGTCTGTGAGCCATCTATGAGCTATTGCTGTGCTCCCCAGGGATTTGGGACACAGGAGCAAGGTGCAGGTTCCTGATTGCAAGAAGGAGATGTAAAACCTGTGGAAGCTCCTGGCTCTGTCTGCTGACCCCCTGCTCTCTCCCTGCAGGCCCATTGGTGTTACGGCAGTTTGGCCATGGACGCTCCACCCAGACCTATGCTGTCAGGTTTGGAGGTCACTTGCTAGTGCTGAAGAAGGAGCCCTCTGACGGCCCACATCCCTCAGGCTCTGCGGTCAGAAGGGAATACAGGTGAGAAGGAGCTCCGCTCGTCATTCCAGCTGAGCAGGAAGCACTCCTGTGGAACCCAAACAACCTCATCCTAGGGACCATGCTCTATTCCAGCCTGTTCCATGTCAGGCACAGCTCTGTATCCCAGTCTGTGATCTCAGCAGCAGGACACTTGTCGGGGAGCCGTTGGGATCACCCCTTGGTTTTCCAGAGTGTTGGATAATGTCTCAGGGCCACAGGAAAGTTTTGGTGTACTTCTTTTGCCTACCTCCAACCAAGTTGGTTTAATGTATTTAGAACTGAGCACAGGGCTCTAATACTGTGTGTCTGCCTGGCAACACTGCAGCTCTAGTATTGATTCCCTAATGCCAATCTGTGCTGACACAGCCCTCTGGCTCGCCCTGGCAGGTTACTGAAGGCCCTTGCTGAAGCTGGCGTTCCTGTTCCCGCTGTGCTTGCCCTCTGTGAAGACAGAAGGTAATCTTGTCCCTCACCTTTCACTCTGTGCTTGAAAACCTCAGCCAGATTCCCCCAAAGATGAGGAGAGGAGAGAAAAAGGAGCCAGACCTCACCAAGTGCACTGGGCTTATTGATGTTTGTCTGGTCTCGGGCTAGAGGAGCCTCCACAAGTTCAAAGGACAGTAGCTTTTCTATTTGGCTTGGTTCAGGTGTGCCCTATTTTAGCAGTTAATCAAGTGCTGTCTTTGAAAGGCAGCTCTAAAGCAATAATTAGGGCTTCCCACTGACTCAGGACACTCATGGTTCCAGTAAGGAGGTGATTTTTGTGGCTGCCAGCCCTCAGACTCGCCCCAAGATCCCCCACCATGGCAGCAGCAAGTCTGCAGCTGGGACATCCTGTGCAGCCTGCAGTCAGCACAGCCACGATCACATCCCTGCTGCCTGCAGTAGTAAAGCCTCTGCACTGCAGTTGAATGCGTGTCCATCATTTGTGGTGCCTGTGTGCAGTCTGAGAGCCCAGCTCCACAGCCCACAGCAGCCTAAGCCCAGGTGAGATTGAGGGCTGTCAGGTAGCAGGGTTAACCTCAGCCCCTTTGCTTCCCCTTGCTTCCCAGCACCCTTGGCACACCTTTCTACCTGATGGAGCACTGTGCTGGCCATATCTACAGCGACGTCTCCCTCCCCGTGCTGCAGCCAGGCCAGCGGAGAGCTATTTATGCTGCTATGAGCCAAGTCCTGTCCAAGATCCACAGCGTAGACCTCAAAGCGGCCAAGCTGGAGGAGCTCAGGGAGCACGGTGAGAGAAGCTTGAGTCCTCCAGCACTGTTTCCTTCCCCTGTCTATCAGCATTTCAAGGGTATGGGGTTTGAGCTGAACTTGGGGGCAGCTGTGAGAGTGCAGATGGGCAGCAGGGTGCCTGAATGCTCAGGACCGGTGTGAGGCTGTGGAGAGCTGCTTTAGATCCTCCAGGTCTGTGTTTCCTGTCAGAGCTTCCTGCTGTGAGCAAGGGCTGCCTGTGGGTGCAGGAGTAACTTGTTTGCTGCCATCTCTGACCAAGCTTCCTCAGCTCCTGCAGTCTCCCTGCAGAGCTACATCAGCTTAGACTCTCGGAGCTCGTCGCAGGGTGCTGGATCTGCTTGGCTGCCTCACTTTTTCTTCATATATCATACATCTTCTATGCATCTCTTTAGAAGCCTCTTTGTGCCAGTCCCTTTCCCTCAGAACCTTCATTCCTCTGTTACAGGTAATTACATTCAGCAGCAAGTTGAGACCTGGACAAAGCAGTACCGAGCTATGGAAACTCGTGTTATCCCAGCCATGGAGAGACTCATCGAGTGGCTGCCTCTGCACTTCCCTGCCTCTCAGAAGACAGCAGTTGTGCACGGTGATTTCAGGTACTGCTTGGCTGCCAGCACCGCCCTGGAGCACATCCCAGGCACCGGAGAGGGACACAGAGTGTAAAGCAATATATAAACACCAGAGAGGTGCTGAGTTGGGCTGGCACAGCAGCTTCAGAGCAGACCAAAAGTTGGGCTCTGGTTTCAAGCTCAGCATCCCTCAGGTAATGAGATCTAGAGGGCCACTGCAGTCTTGTTCCCGCATGGGTCTTACAGAGTTTCTTTGCCCAACCACTGCTCTGACACTGGAGGATCAACTCTTCTGCACCCTGGCAGGATGGTGCTCTCTCTGTTTCCTCCTCAGTAGGCTGCTGCCCTCTCCTGGGGCTCAGACTGGGGAAGGCTTTACTACACATCATCATGCACATTTCAGCGCAGGCCTGGAGTCATTGTGTGCCTTGGAAATGACCAGGAAATCCACTTGGACAGTGATTTGCCTGCCTCACTTTTTGGCTGGCCTGTCCTGTAACATCTGCTAACGCTCTGAGGCTCTGAAGAGCTTGGTTTCATTCTTCACAGCGCAGTTCAGTTCATCATTAATCAGGGAGTTCACTAGTGAGTAACCTCTGTCCTCCCTGACCTGTGCCTGCAGAAATTAATGTTTCACTGGTGCAGCCTCCTGAAGGTCTCAGCACTTGTGACGAGCACTGAAAGCACCTACTGCTGCTGAGCACTGGGGTATTTTTGCCTGTCTTGAGACCTTTCTGATCTCTTTTTCCCTCTGATACAGGATGGACAACCTGGTCTTTCATCCAGACAGGCCAGAAGTCCTTGCTGTCCTTGGCTGGAAGCTTGCAGCTCTAGGAGATCCCATCTCTGATTTGGCGAATAGCTGCATGGCCCACTTCCTGCCACCTCACTTTAGTGCACTGAGAGGTACAGAGAGGGGCAAAGCCACATCTGACACACGGAGACAGGATAAAGTCCAGAAACAGATTAGCTCCTGCCCAGAGAGCTCAGCTGATGATTTGGCTCATTGCAGCTGGGAGAAGCTGTGGGTCTTACACCATATTCCCTGCTCTCCCATCTCTCCCTTCCCTAAAGAATGCTCCAGGGTGGAAACACCTTTCTGCATGTGCAGTCATCACTGGACCATGATCACCCCATCGCCAGTTTGTTTCGTATCTGTCACCCATTTGTCCTGGTTGGTGCCATCACCCTGCTCCTGAGTATGGACCTTTATTTGTGGTGATGTCAGGGCCCTGCTCCACAGCTTGCAAAACTGCATTTAATGCTTGGATTGTTTTCCCTCCCACTTCAGCTGTGAAGCTGAGGAGCTGCTCTGGGTGGGAGGGCTGCGACCCAGGGCAGCCCAGGAGGAGTTTGTCCACAAAGTCACTCACTTATTTAAAGTATAAGATTCAACCCAGAGGAAAACGATTCCAGCATTTAGGAGGAACATCTGTGAGGCAGAAAACTGCCCCATCTGCATTTCACCTCTATGGTGCTAAACCCATCGTGTGTATGGACGCAGTGCAGCAGTGCAGGTGCTGGATAGGGGCATCTCCACACCTCTACGGCTCTGCCACCAGCCTCACATCACCCCTAGAAACCTCTGAGCCCCTCACTGTCTGCTGACTCACTGTCACCTCTTCACACCTTCCAGGCTTGAGGAAGTGTGATGTGGGGCAGCTGGGAGTCCCCACGGCAGAGGAGTATTCCCGGATGTACTGTGGCCACGTGGGAGTGGAGCAGCCGGAGACCTGGAATTTCTACATGGCCTTTGTCTTCTTCCGGCTGGCTGCAACGCTGCAGGGGCTCCACAAGCAGTCTGTGGCAGGTGAGGAGGCCACCACGCCAGCCCTGCACAGAGCACACATAAACAGGGCTGCTCTGACCTCTCAGGGTGGCCGCTGTGTCCCGCAAACCTAAGGGTGAAAGGGAGCGTTCCCCTGCAGCTGCTGCTTGCTGGATGCCTGTTTGCTGATCACACCGAGATTGCTGTGTGCTCTCTTCCCTTTCATGGGGGGACTGAGAAGAGTTCAGAGCTCAAGGCTGTGTCCCACAGGTGGAGCTCCCAGACCTTCAAACTGAGCACCACAGTGGCCCAGAAGCAGGGAGGTGCTGTGAGCTCTCGGTGCTGTTTTATCTGCACACATCAGGCCTGGCCTGGGAGTCTTTATCAGAGGAAAACAAGATGTTACGTTCATATTCCTTAGCACGGGGGTTCCCCAAGTCCTGCTGGGCTGGGCCAGACAAGGGCACTTGGCGCTGCTTGGGATGTGACGGCGAAACATGGGCTCTTCCAAAGGGAAGTGTCCTACTCCTCTCTCATCCCCAGGGAAGCCAGCCCCAGCTGAAAGCAGCCCGGAGGATGTAGAGTTTGTGGCTGACCTGGCTTGGGATTTTGCCACCAAAGAAGGATTCCGTGTGTTTGACAGCCTCCCCACCACACAGCTTCTCACGCGATGTTACAGCACCTGGGCCAGGCGAGGGCTGCTCCTCAGCAGGAGCTATGGGACCTGCTCATGTCCTGGGGCAGCTCCTGCGCCCAAAGTCCCCCTGCTTACTCGCACCACCAGCCTCTTGGGTTTGGCCCAGAGTCTTTACTACAAGCTGGAAGAGATCATGGGCACCCAGTGGGGTTTTCTGATTTCCCAGCCCAGATGGACTCCACGTCCTCTTCTAGAACTGAAGGTGAGACATCCTCCTTCCTAAAGTTGCTTTGCATCACCTGCACAAGGGCAGGGGATTATCGCATGTCCCTGAGTGCCCTGATCGCATCAGACGTGTGGCATTCATAGAGTCCAGTGGCAATGGGTTCCTGTTGCTGCTACATTGGAGTAACAGAGTCCATGTTCTGTGAAGCAGCAATTCAGAAGCTGGCACCCTCAAGTGGAGGGACATTCCTGGTATGGCAGGGAGGAAGCAGAAACCAGCTAGAAAAGGGACTGCCCCATGTGGGAGGGGAGCGATGGCAGAGATGGGAGCAGCATCAGAGCTCTCCCACTGCTGGTGCAAGGCAGATCCATACCCGGGTGCCAGGAGCCCCGAGTGCCCTGCCCGGGCTCTGGTTTCTCGGTGCCTCCACCTCGCAGTGGTGGTGACTGTGGCTCAGGAGCTCGTGGCTCTGGGCTGGCTGGTGCTGCAAATAGATTTGCTGGGAACTGTGTCATGAGTAATCGCTCAGAGTGTGTCATGAGAACAAACCTCCCTATCCTCGAGTTTATACAGATTATACTTGGTGTACTTTAGTGACGCTACCACATTCTAGGGGATTACTTAACCACCTTTTAGCAGCCAGAAAAGAATCCCATCTGTTTTTTCAGCCCTTTGGAAGCATTTCCTTGTGCTCTGGCAGAAACCAGCAAATCCCAGCACTTCAGAGTGCTTAGGAGCTGATCCACTGAGAGGGGTGGACAGGGAGGGGGAAGCAGCAGCTCTAAGGAGTGTGGAAGTGCTGAGAACAGCAGATCTCACCCTCCTCAGAAGCACTCATCTTCAGAGCTGGGAGGGAATCTCCAAGTCTCCAAGCAGCAGGACTGCCACACTCCCTGCTCCGCTTTGGGCTTGTCTGTTGGGCACAGAGCTCCCCCCCAGCGCTGCCACCTCCCCGGCTGTCCCACTGCTCTGCCCCTGCTGTGAAAGCCAGGGGAGGAGGCTTGCTGCCCGCAGCAGAAACATGACACAGTTCAGTGCTGAACAGAGGGATAAGCTGGGACTGTGAGCTGGGCAAGGGCCGAGGGGAAGGGTGAGCTCTCCTCGTGCCAGCTGGCACCATAGGGAGAGTGCATTCACTCCACTGAACAGGGCAGCGTCTCAGCTGCTCCTGCCCCAGCCCGCACAAGGAGCCAGCAGACTTTGCCTCTTGGTCCTGGAGGTTGCCCTTCCCTGCAGTTTTCCAGGAGGTACGCTCCAGAGGAGCAGGAAAGCTCAGTTTCTCTTTCAGGGAGAGCATTAAGTGCGTTTGGGCAAAGTACTGGGCACAGCATCGAGCCTGGGAGGCAGCCGGGGCTGGTTACTGGAGGCCAGCACCAGGGCAAGAGGGATGGAGGAAGATGTGATGTCTCATCCTGTTCCACCAGGCACAAAGTGGCAGGACCCAGGCAGTGACTCTGGCAATGACCCTGCAGGCCATAGATCGGGACAGCCAGGTGAGCAGGCACATGCACCTAACATTTGTCCCTTCTCTGGCCCAAACAAAGCAGCACAGGAACACCTCCCTGTCCCTTCTGAGCCTCCTCCACACCAGGAACGAGTCTGGGGCCCAAGAGTGTGAGGGATGACTTGTCCTGTCTGTTGTGGGATCCCTGGTGACGCCGTTTCCCCAGCACTGCATTCCCCAGGGCGTTTGGAAGGGGCTGGGACATCTGCTGCCCCCTCCCCTGGTCCTGCAGCCCCTCACGCCCCCCACATGAGCTTTGGTCATGCTCTCACTCAGGTCTCTGGAGCAGAACATCTCAGCAGTGCTCCCCCCAGCCCGGTGCTTCCCTCAGGCCTGAGCCCCACATCTGACTGAAGGTCCTGCATGGTTCACAGCACTGCACACCAGAGCTGAGCCACCACCTTGGACCTGAGACTACGCCAGCCTGGGAGCTGCTGAATTTCAGTGGTGTTTGCTGTTACCCGGTGTCTGTTTCTCCATTGCCAGGCTCAGGAGGTAGGCAGCAAAATCCATCCTTGCATCATGAGGCTTGCGGGTCAGGAGTGACCAGACCAGCGGTGCAAGACTTGGTGGTGGCAATAAAGAGAATGGAGGAGAGTGTCTCTCCATCAGCACACCTCCAGCAACCTGCAGACACTACGAGAGTCCTTGGGGATAGGGGGAACTGAATCAGGTCCTTGAGGACTCTGGATTCAGGGGAGACTCTGGAGCTGGGGGGACTCCATGGGGCCATGACTGTAGAGAAGCCCTCTGGGTTTCTCTGAGGTCCATGAGATGCAGAGTGCATCAGTGGGAGCTTTCAGTGCTCCATGGTCGCCAACAGCAAGGGGAGAACTGTGGGAACAACCATGGCACTTCCTGGGCTCTTTATGTAAGGTCTGCTATTAATTCAATATTAAAGTGATGGGCTCAACATTAATTCAATATTAAAGTGATGGACACACTCCTTGGAATTCTCCTCCAGTTTCTCCAGCGTGGGCACAACCTCACAGCTCACTTTCACTCAGCCACATCCATCTGCCCAGTGTCCCCAGCACGTCCCTGCTCCTAGGGGCAGCAGGGGTGCTGCGGAGGAGCCGTGCTGGCTGCTCAGCACCGGGACCATGGGCTGCAGGGCATCCCGGTAACCTGAACTGCAGCTTCTCCCAGGCTCTGGGGTGGAATTCTGCCTCTGTAGACTTTCAGGCACTTGGCACTGCTGCAGAAGGGGGAGGGAGCCTGGGGCCGAGCCTGGATCTGCCCTGTCCGCAGCTGGGACGATTTCCACGCAGGCAGCTGACCTTGGCACCTTCGCCCTCTCATCTCAGGCAGCTATGGCAGGGCTGAGCGTTGGGTCTGCTGTGAAGCTCTTTCCTCCACTGCCCGTTTTAGTGCTGCTGGGTTTGTCTGCTGAGCCCCAGGGGAGGGTCCTGCTCAAGAAGAGCAAAAGCATTATCACAGGGCTGATGCTCAGTGTCACCAGCTGGATCTGGGTATCAGCAGAAGACACAAAGGGTGGCGTATGCAGCTCAGCCCTGGGCAAGGCTCTGCTGAAGCTCAGTGCTGAGATGTGCCCTGTGGAGACGCAGCCTGACCCGGCCCTCTGGCACACACAGTGCACACAGGCACATCCTCACTGGTAAAACAGGTCTCTCTGGCACCTGAAAGTGGTTCAACACGTGCAGGCCTGTAAGAGGAGGGAGAACATGTTAGAACAGGTATTTCACCTGCGGGCTACCCCCTAAAGAGCTGCCCAGGACACAGTCTCTGGGGTGACAAAGGAGAACCGGTCACCCTGAAGGGGTACAGCTGGATGGGAGATCAAGCACAAGAGGATTTCTTTTTGCTGATGGAGGAAACATGCAGCTAATCCGAGTCCTTGGGCGCTCGCTCTGCTCCTCTGGGCTTTGTGGTTCCTCCCTGCAGACCAGGGCTGGTATTCCCCTCCTGAGTGAGATGCCCAGGCACTGTCACTCTGCCGTCTGTGCCTTCCCGGGCAGTGCATTAAGCTACTTCTGAATTGACATATTCCATCTGTTTTCTGGCCTCTTTAATAAATCAGAGCTATCCACCCCCATTTACCCTTCCCCAGCCCCTCACTAAGGGAGCCAGAGGTGCTGTCAGACACAGGGCTATTTTGGAGGTTAAAATCTTCATGGTGTTGGTCTCTGCCTTCCTTAGTGACAGTGATGATAACTTGAGAATGTCCCTCTTGCTGCACGTGCATCTGCACTTGGACACACTGAAGCTGCGCAAAGCTTCTTGTGCAGGAAAGGCCTTTAGCTGCTGTTGGGAGCAATTTTACAGAGCCTCTCATTTGCATGCACCCAGCGATGTTCCTGTTGTGAGCGGCTCTGCTCTCCGCTGGTTTTGTTCCACTTCCCCTGTGCACAGAGGTTTCTTTATTAGATCCTCATGTACACACTAAGGGCACGTCCACATAACAAGGGGTCGCTGAGCAGCTCAGTGCAACACCTTCCCCACAGAACTAACCAGGGACAGGGGCAGTCTGTGCTGAACACCGATGAGGCAGTCCCGGAGCACCAAACCAAGCAGTGCTGATATGATCTGAACCGAGCCGGGCTGACCCGACACCAATGGGGCTGAACTGCGCTGTGCCCAGCTGAGCCATGCCAAGCTGATCTGAACGGGGCCCTGCCGGGCCGATCCGAGCCCATTCCATCCGAACAGAGCCACGCAAAGCCACCGCGCAGCGCCGATCGGGGCAGAACCCACCCCGGCCGCGCCGGATGAAGCCCGCAGGAGCCCCGCGGGCCGGGCGGTCCCTATGGAGCGGGGCGGTCCCTATGGAACGGGGCGGTCCCTATGGAGCGGGCCCCGCCGCACCGGGCAGGGCAGCGCAGCGCCGCGCAGGATGTTGCGGGCAGCGGTGCGCGTTTCCCGGCTCTGCCGCGGCCCGGCCGCGCTCCGTGCGCCCTTCTCGGCCGCCGCTGCCGCTTCTTCCACCAGCGATGCGTTCTGCTGGGTCACCTGGTCCATCTGGCTGATCGCCATGTTGATCTGCTCGATGCCCTCGGTCTGCTCCAGGCTGGCCGACGAGATCTCGCCCATGATGCCGGTCACGCGGCGCACGCTGTCGACGATCTCGTCCATCGTGGCGCCGGCG
>JAOEHY010029998.1:0-19141 GCA_025447955.1 Psilopsiagon aurifrons | reverse complement strand
TTGGTGTTATCAGCGCTGTTCTCAGGCCACAAGTCAAAAAACACAGTGCTGCACCAACTACTAAGAAGGAGAAAAATAATTGCTACTGCTGAACCCATGACACAATCTTAATTCAGTATTCCCAAACTTCAGAGTTTTGATTCAGCTTAACAAAGATTTTATGTGTAAGTAACCGGAGTACTTGGAACTTTTTAGCAACTCATTCCACTCTCATAAGAGAAGCGAATAGGAAATTAACCCCCATAACACACTGCTTCAGTCCTTGTCATCTGGCTTGTCTCAAGCTGGTTTCCTTCTGGAGTATAAATATATGCAACACTCCAGACTTGCTCCAAATCAGGCCATGACCAATTTATCCCATCATGATCTCAAGATGATGTAAGAGCTTAACCTTTGCATCAACTCTCATTCCTCACAAGGTTACCTGTTAATGACCCATTTAATACCAGTTTTCCTGATGCATTCTCCAGATTTGTAGGAGAGCAAGGAGATCACCAGCTGATTTTCCTCAGACTATAAATCATCTATCAGATGGCAAGAACTGACATACCTTTGTGCTGGTCTAGTGACCTAACCATGAGATGAAAAGCACTATATTATTTTCCCCATGGCCTGATCCACCTTTTCTTCTAGCACAAAAATACCCAAATAAACAAAACCCAATGCTTATGCACTGAAATTATTACCTACAGTGGTAACACAGTTATACTACAGTTTGACTTTAATTTGGAGATATTTATTTCCACCAGATTTTGTTATTGAAAAAATAGGACAGAAATAAAACGAGCGTCACAGACAGGAGTATCGACAGGGTAACAGATATCCTTTTCTTAGCTGATGGCAGATCATCTTTAATGCTAGTTGACTGAGCATGTAATACTGTCCAGGGATGCCCTACATATGTGCTCTCGGGTTATGTTACTGTTTCCCAGGTGACGTTTGGATCAAGACATACTAGGGCTGATGCCGCCTGCTCTGGCTTTGTACACCAATCTCACCGTGAGGTTGGATGCTGCTCTGGTAAGAACAGGGGATGACTTCTCTGAAACCAACAGATCCTCACCTACTTATGCCAAATGAGTATCTTTCCCATATTACTATTTTAATTACAGTTATGTCAGAGCCGCTGTTTTGTACATATTGATTAATCAAAAAGATTCATGAAATATATGGCCCCACTAGGAGCAGGGTAAGGACAATATCTTCCAGTAGTCTTATCACATGAATATTAAGTCCCCATCCCTGTCAGATAACACTTAATGGAAGCATATTTCAATCAGGTGTACAAAACCACAGGTATATAGTCAGCACTATTAGGTTGATGCAAACAGTTTTCCATATGGAATAATTTTAATGACCTACTCCGGATGCTCCAGAAAATTGGGCCCAGAAATCCAGCAACCTGCCACTCCTCCTCCTGCCAGTTCCAAATTCTCAGCTTCCAAACTGAGCTTTTCTTCTTTTAACAGTGTTTAATGATAGTTGATCCTGTAACTCCATAAACAAATCAAGAGCCATGGCCCAGGACCAAAATATTCTTTCCCTGAAGAAAAGTCTAGACATATCACAGCAATTTTTTTTCTGCTAGCTACTTATTTTAACACTGATTAATCCACCTAGGCTGCATTTTGAAGCATCACCAGAGGCAATTTGCATAAGCTGTTTTGTGTGCACAGTCTCTCTCCATCTTTTCAATGACTTTGGATCAAAACAATCACTCTGATTCTTTATTGTAACCGGATGATGTGGCACCAAGCAGCTGCTGTTCTGCCAGAATTTCCACATTTCCAGAAATATAGAACAAAGGTCCTAACCTTCTGTGGTCATTAAAGGTAGTTCTACAATTTCCCATATAAGTCAACTTGATTTGCTCTTATACCCTTGATGGAATCCCATGTCTGATAATTGCTCTGTTTTTATAAATTACTTTCTGTTTTTCAGCTTCACACAGGTTTTATGCTGATTCTATAAAAGCCCTTTGGTGGTTTTGGCACTTTATTACTTAGCTCAGTGAAACTGCTTTCTTAAACAAGGAAGATGCCACTTCTAGTGCTGCATGTGACAGCAACTTCTACTCAAACACTACTCAACACTACTCAAAGCTATACAGACTTTGAGACAAGTAATGATAAAAAAAAGGGCTGAGAGTTCAATGCAGTTTGCTCAATATAAAGTTATTATGTATGTTGGAGTTTCACTATATTGTTTTACATCTTTGTTCCTATGAGGAGTGACATGAATTTGCTGAATGCCCGATTAATGAAGACTGGACTTGATATTGGAAGGTGTAACCTCTAGGGAAGGGTACTGATGTGCTGCAGTAGAGCTATAATCTGTCACACTTCTACATGCAAAGCCAACTGCTCTCACTTTTGATCCTGATTCACCTGCAAAATTACAAGGAGGTAGCTCAAGCCCTGTTCTTCCTGAGGTAAATTTTATGCTTGAGAGATGACCTACTGAGGTTCATTTGTGGCTTCATAATCCACCACAAAATCATGTGGGTCACATGCAAGATAAAACCTTATCCTATGCTTTTATTTTTGTGGGTGTTCCTCAATGCTAATTTCTAGGATAGAAAACTCAAAAGTCCTAACCACACAGATTTTGCTGCTTACACATAGAATCCCAGACTGGTTCGAAGGGACCTTAAAGCTCATCCAGTTCCAAGCCCCTGCCATGGATAGGGACACCTTCCACTTGACCAGGTCGCCCAAGCCAAGTCCAACTTGTCCATGAACATTGCCAGGGATGGGGCAGCCACAGCTTCTCTGGGCAACCTGTGCCAGTACTCTCACAGTAAAAGACTTCTTTCTCATATCTAACCTAAATCTCCCTTGTTTAAGTTTGAACCCCTTTTCCCTTGTCCTTTCACTACAGTCACTGATGAAGGGATGGAAAGAATAAACTGTTCACTTAATGTTTTGATACCTCCTCTTCCATTGAGGAAGCCCTCTGAACAAGATTCTCAAGCTACAAAAAATAACATCTACACTGTGACCCTGCATGTCAGGAGCATTCGGATTCAGAAACACAATATGTGTGTGACAAATGACAAATAGAATGATTTATGTTAGATACAGAAATAACTGGCCTTAATAGACTGGGCTGTGTCATCTGTATCTACAGTTATTCATCTTATCACCTGAGAATTATTCCGTGAAAAAATAGTGCCCCTATGACAATAAAAGAGAAAAAAAAAAGTTTCGTTGTACCTGAAGTGAAATTGCTAATGCAATGTCAATGTGGGAAATTGGGCCCTGAACAGCAACTGTTATTAATTTATGTATTACACTTCATCAGGAGGGCTTATGATTCTTTGTTTAAGAGATAAGCTGCTCAGTTCAGAAAAAACTGAGGTGTATTTGTATCATCATGTTTACTTTTCCTTCCCATCTCACAAAGAAGTAATTTTCTGGCTTTTCAAAAATTCCTCTAATCTTGGACATCTTTTCTGAGACACTACAGACACTGATTTCATGGGCAGCTGCTTAGGAAAATTAGATGCCAAATCTTGCCCTGCAGACAGTGCACTTGAAAAACATGGAGCTAGGTGATTTGGCTGGATTGCCCTGAGAATTAGCCAGACAAGGGACTTCTCAGCCATGTGCTATCTCTTCAGCTAAGCACAGTAACAAAATCTTATTGAAATAACTCCTTTTATCTACTTACAGCCATTTACTATTGCTAAACAAAAACGTATCTTTTTGTGAGTTATGTATCTCTCAAGGTACAAACATGTGAATGGGAAGACTTTATCAGAGTACTGACACCTTTCAACAGCAGTCTCCAGCAGTCAGTACATCAAGTTTGATGAAGAAAACTGAGTGGGGGAGAATGCCACCCTGCCCCAGAAGGAATCACATATGCCATTTAGAAAAGGAAGGCTGCCAAAGCTTTGGGAGCTCAGCTATGATCCGTGAGCTGCAGCCACATCATCCGTGTCTGTGTTGTTTGAATTCCCACATCCTAGCAGATAGGCAAATTGATGTGTTACTGAATTCATACGCATGAATGCAAGGCCTTGCATCTTCCTCAGATCCTCCCTGGAGAAAAGTCTTAACATGGTGCAAACTTATCAAAACCTCTCACGATGTGATTTCAGAGAAGAATTTTTGCACACTGAATTGTGTTAAGCTAGGGCAGGCAAAGGGATAGGTGAAAAGAAGAAACATCTATTAACTCGGGTCATGTGTTTTCTAACTGCTAAACATTGTCTTGTGTCTGACTGCAGGCGGCAGTGACCAGTTCAGCACAGCCTGGATGTTTGTTTGCATTCCTATGCAGAGCAGGTGACATCTCAGAAACCTGTCAAGGCTGGTACTGCCTGCTAGAAGCAGCTCTAATACCTGGGGACGCATCAAAGTGCTCACAGAAGCATTCCAAAAAGAAGACTAATTGACATTTTATCCATGATTACAATGCATGCGACAGACTCTACAAAGCAATTTATAAAGTACAAACTACAGTGTGTATACACATAAATTCAAGGTCATCTATGTGTTATATTTTTCGTGCAAAGAAGCACGTGGGTGTTTTCACTCTAAAATGAGTCATGAGAACAATGAAACCCAAAAAAGAAAACAAGAAGTCAGCATCCATCTCCTCCCTTTGCCATCATCCAATCTGCACAGATCAGTGCATAATGTGAGCTATGACAGGCTCCCAGCTGCTTATTGCTATTCTCCTATTCAGTACAAAGTCAGCTGGCTCAGTTTAAGCAGCTTTTCACTGGTGTTTTCAGCTAAAATGTTCTCCTTGCACTGCAGTAGATGAGGATCACTCACAACACAGGCTCCTTCCCTTCTGCTGGCCCTGCTGTGGGGTGGGCAACCCCTACACAGATGTGGTACTAAAGAAGCTGAGGTTAGTAACATCTTATACCTCTGCAGTTGAAACCACAGGGATTATCTGAACACAGGCTAAATTGTTACATGAAGTGTCCCTCAGAACAGCAGCTGCTCCTGCAGCTAGGATCACTTGTGAAAATTTAAAGCTCATATGATACAGACAGCAGGGCAGAATTACAGCAGGGCAGAATACTGCAGGGCAGAATTACTTCCAGTAAGGAAAGTTCTGGCAATTTGCACACAAAGTAAAGGCATGGGCATTTTGTTTGAATGGTTATAGCTGCTTAAGAAGGGAGGCTTATAGTCTATGGCTTAGCTTGTTCTTTCTCTGCTAACATAAAACTGAGTTAAAAAGAATATTGCTTCTTTTTTCCTTATTGAATTTATTAACTCTATCCCTTCAAGATGTAGTTGAGCAACTGAAAACTCAATTTGTATTGATATTGTATCATTGAGTAATAACTGTTACATGCTGACTAGGGGTGGGCTGTTAAGGGACCTCTATATCTTAAGACCTAAGAGGTTAGGTTTTAGAGATAGAGGTAGGTATATTTTATTAATTTCATCTTTGTACCAGTGAAGTCGTGTTGAATAATTGGTGGCTAGAGAAGGAGCTTTGTTACCATTTGAAGAGAGAGGGAAGAAAAATATACCAATCATTTCTATGCAAGTACAGATCTTTCATTCCTCATCACAAATTGCCTTTCTCTCTAGTCAGCAGCTACTTGTGTCTGTGAGCAAAGTTCGTATTCATCTGCCATGAAAGGAAGGACTAGAAGAAAGGATTTGACCTGAAAGGCCAGGCATCCCCACAGAGAGAACTCACTCTCTAAGCTTTGCTGGGGTTATCTTGGTTAGCTGCAAATTCTTAATCTTGAACAACACATTCTGTTTCTATTACTCTCATTGCTCTTAGGCTCCAGTTAAAATGCAAACACAGGAAAATAAATTACATCTCTGGGCTATATGCAGATTTCTTCATGGGGACTTCTCAAGCCATGATTCTTTAAAGAAGTGAGAGCCACATGCCAAAACAGAAAGACAGACAGATCTGATTCAGAAAACAGTTCAAGGCAATCACCCAGACTGAAGGAGGTATTCACAGAATGCATAGTAGTAGGCATTGAGGTCAACAGGAAGGACATCTGGGTTCAGTCAAGATCTGATGGGGTATTTCCCTAGGCTTTGCAAAATAAGTTTTGTATCACTTGAATTTGATCTTTCTAAAATCTCTCTCCTTTTGTAGGTCTTGTTTTCTGGATTGAAAAGCACATTTTCTTAACGTACTATTCCTAAAGGTACTATTCTTCATGCACTATCTCTAGCCCTCTAGGGCTCATTTCTTTTGAAATACAAATAATGCTCATAAAGAGAATCTGGATTAATTGGGAAAGTATAGTGAATGCTCTGGATATTTACCTGTTTCTCTGGCTACTGGTGAGTAGGGACACAGGTAAGAAAGACAAGGAAAAACTACAAGAGAAAGAATGGAATATGTCTAGAAAGAAGGTGACGCTGAAAGAGAGACAGGGATGTGGATCATGATACTGATGTTACAGGAGGGCAGAACTAAGTACACAATGAAAAAAGGTTTAAAAGAAGAGATAGGACAGAAAGAAAGCAAAGAAAAATATGAAGGTGAGAAAAGAAGTATTAAAGAAGGAGGAATAAGTAGGAAGACTAGGAAAGCAGAAAGATTTAAGACAAAATATTTAGGGAAAACAATGTACAGTGAAAGGGACAAAAAGTAAAATGAAAGCACAGGGAAAAATGAAAAAACTCATAGCAATGCAATAGTGTTGTTCCAGGGCATATGCATCCAGTCGCTGTAAGCGGTACAGAAAGCCAATGTGGTCCCTAATGAACATTTTGATTCTGTAATCATTAAATACCCATGTACTCATTTGTGTGACTATTTTGGGCTAGAAACTACCTTATCACTGAAAAAACAGCAGTCTTCACTTAAGTCTTCACCTTGGACATTTCCTTAATAGAGTATTTTAGCATTAAAAAGAAAGAAGAGTAGATGGAATATGTCTAAATTGGAGAAGAAAGAGCAAGAGAAAGGAACTAAAAGAAAACCCAGGTTTAAAACTACTGTTGATACCTTGGATAATTTTTTGGCAGGGTCATTCAGTTTGCCATATTTCATTAGCCTCCCCTACCTCTTGGCTTTCCCAAGGTGTGTTTACAATGTTCACCTTGTTGCATTCTTTAGCAGTGATTCCTGAACAGTATTATTATGATCAAGATAAATAAAGACCTCCATCAATTTATTCTGTATACTGTTTAGAATAATTCAGATGCTGACTCCTAACTACTCATTTCACTGGAATAAAGAATTGTAATCAATATAGTGTTAGAAATTGCTGGTGTCCTTCCTTCCAAACCTGAACATACTCCCCTTTGGTTTTAATCTACTGAATGACATTAAAACAGTCATTTGACAAATGTCCTATGAGGCTGCTTTGTTCAGATGACTTCTTTTGATTAGACTTGTATTAATAGCACTGAACCCCACCTTTGTCATTTGGTTTCTGAATTAAGACTTGTTCTAGTTTTATGTCATGTTTTATATTTAACCATACTATACATCATCACGAGCCTTAGAAAAGACATCTATATTATTTACTACTAATTCAAACAGATTCTGGAGGTTTAGCAGTCCTCTGTGTTAAGCACTGAGGCTGTAGGTGCAGATTCTTTACCTGGGACTGTCTCTATCTAGGTAAGCTAGCTATTTAGAATGTTTAGATTGATAATCAACTGATAATACTGCTTATTCATTCAGTAATGTGCAGACAAGAGGATGTGTCCTGCATGGAACAAGAAATTATTAGCAGCAAGGTTCTATAATGCTGTTTGTTAGGGACATTCTTAAAATGGCAAGGACTGATGGTTACTGTTTCAGGGCCCTTCCAACCTCATTTATTTCTTGATTCTATGATAAAAGTGGTGATATTATTTGACAAAGTCTCTTTGATCATTTCCATCTCTTACATGAGACAAGGATGTGTTTCTGAGGTCACAGATGCAGAAAGGGCAAAAGACTAAACCTATTTTAACTGCTCATGAAATAAGAGACTCCAGGCAGCTTTCATTATCCATGATGACAGCTATTTTTCCCTCCTCAGCAATGATTTCCTAACTAGACTACATCAGGACAAAAGATTCTGGGCTTGTCTTAAACTGACTTCTAGATGTCTGCCACTTAAACTACGAATAAGGATAAAGCACATTTGCTTTTCTGAAGAGTAAGGCATGGGAAATGCATGCTGTGTAGTGCAAGAAACTTGGATAGGATTGACCCTTCATTTGTTGCACATTTTTAGAAGTTGCTTGGTTTCTGAGGCAGGAATTTTAAGAAGAGAAAGGAAAGTCCCACAGTTAAAACAGTCACATGCTGAAATCAGGACTTAGGTTTTATTCCCATCTTTCCTGTTCAATTCTGATGTGTTGCTTAGCAAGTGACTTCAAATCCAAGCAGAGTTTTCAGATGAGGTCATTAACAGTTTGTTCCTTGTTCCCTGGGTGCTCAGCATAAGACCCTTTTTCTTGATTGGCAGGATTGTAAAATGCTCACAACTCTAGCTGCAGTCAATCAGAGATGTGCTCTCAGCATACAAAATGAGATCAACTACTAAATACTCTGAAAGCTTAGGTGCTGTATCTCAGGTACTGTCCTTGATGTTAGTGGCTATGTTTGATTTGAACTCCTCTGTGGCACAGTTTCTGGTCTACAAGGAAGAGGATAATGACAGCCTTCACCTCACCTGGGGTTTGAGAAGAGAAATTCATTAATGTTTGTGAAGCACATAGATGTTAGTGATGAACACCACAGAAAAGTCCCTGAGGAAAAGATCAGTTGTGTATTCAGAGCAGGGTTTGAATGCAATGCAGTAAAATAAAGAATAAGAGCACATACTGAAAAATAGGAAGAAAACCACATCTTAAAAAGCTGTTCATTAAGTACATCCTATCAATTCAGAACACTGAACGAGACAACACTTCTCTGTAAAAAAAAGCATGTCATCATGGGATCAAGACCTGTGTCATAATGCATTTTTATCGGAGGTTGAACTAAATTTTCAGGCACTTCCTTAATTCTGTTATTTCCTAATTGTCATTGCTTGTCCTTCGTACTTTGATCGAATTTTTCAAATTGCACACATAACAATATCATTTTGATGAATACATTAACATATATACACATTTACTCACAAACACAATTGCAGTGCATATCCTTTCACTAAATAAGCATTACTAAAGCAAAATTCAAGGTCTTTCTTTTATTCTTTCTTTCTGAATCTTTCTGTTTTTCACTTTCTTGCTACCATCCAACATCCAACATCTCAGCATCCAACCTACTTCATAACTGTAAATGTGGAAGTTATGTCTAATGACTTAGTACCTGCGTATAAACTTGGAAGGGTGAATAGTTAAGAATATTACTAGACAAAACACTGACCGATTCTTGCAAGTAACAAATACATTTCTCCAGACAGGTTTTCATGCCAATATTCCGAAATATTAACCTGACAGTCCCATATTAGTCCCTTATGTATCTGTTTCAGTGGTTTTTATGATGGAGCCAGGGCAAGATTTTCAAATGAAAAGGATAAGACAGGTACAGAAATAAGACGTAATTTTAATTTAGAATAGATCTGAGTACTCCATGTACTCTGCCCAATATCTCAAGAAAGCCAAGGACTTACAAAAAGTTTTAAGATGAGCAACCAAAATTACCTCACTGCTGTTCTGATACCTGCAGATACAGCTTTTCAGCATCTGTTTTGTCATATTTACTTCAGATCTTCATCAGAACCAGAAAGTGCAACTTTGCTATGAAATTTAAACTGAAGTGCCTAAGTTTTTACAAGTAAGAGCTACTCATTGAATGCAGCTCTGAACAAATACATAGAAAGCTGTGGAAAATACATCCAAGTAATAAACAGGGATCACACACACAAAGAATCAATTTGCTACTGATTTAACCCAGAACCTCAAATGGCTTATAGGTAGGATGTAGGGCATGTAAGGTCTGTATAGAGCTTAAGGATGGAAGCAAGGTTCCAGAGTAGATAATTTGATGGTGATGCTAAATAGCCAGTCTTTATATACTGAGTCAAAATGACAGCTGATGTTTCAGTACCACCAAACAGAAGTTTACTGAGCAAACAGCTTATTTAACCAGAAATGCAAATCCTCTCACAATGGTTTACAGAAGAAACAGTCGCAGGGACTAGGCAAACCTACGAGAGGCAGATTCAGGGGCAAAAAGTGCAGTGTTGGTTTAATTTTGAGACTGATACAGTGGGAGTGATGTAAAATAAATGTCAAGGTGTGATGAGCTCATCAGAAAGAATATAATTAGAAAGTACTGATTATGTAAACAACATACCATTTCCTGCACAGAAAAATTAATTCCACAGGCTTAATTTTAAACAAATACTTCTCTTTCTGTTACTGATTTTTCCTGGCATTTATAGCCAAGGGATATGTTGCTGAAATTTAATTCTCTACTAAACATGTGACCAACCTCACATTGATACATGGAGTACTTCCCTTGCATTCAGAGAAGTAACATTTGGGTTTGTTTCTTTTTCAGAATGCACTCTATAATAAATCCGTACATGAACCTCAAGTAAGGAAAGCTGATTAGAAGTGATACAGTCACCTGCTTTAGAGAAGGTGTAGTGCACTGTTTGACTCTAGGAAGCACAGATTTAAGTGGAATGTTCCTTTTTATTTTCAGCATTGATATTCAGGGCACAAGTGGAAAAAAAAGACCTTAGATGCTTGTCTGTTGGACAATAACTCATTTGGAAGGGGAAGAAATAATTTAGAGGTGGATGTGAATTGCAAGAAGGAATAATGGTGTTACTGTACATACCATGCCTCTGTACCTGAAGAAATAACAGGACTTGATCAATGATAACTCGTGTAGAGGAGGGATGCAAGATGATGAAGGATGAGCAGAGGTGCCTCTGAGAGAATAATGACCTCCTACTCCATGATCCACACCACCCTACCCAGCAAGTAAGTTTGGATTGATGAGAGCTCTGCCTTAGGCAGTCAGTAGTAATTTAGTGTGCTAGGCCATGCACAAATGACTTCCGTTACTGCCAACAGCTTCATTACAACAGGTCCATCCTTTACTTACTGCAGACCTTCTTCCACCATGCTGAAGATGAATGAGGGCATGACCAAGACCCTTTATGTTTGCAATATTATCTGCTCCATTATTGTTTCTTGTCCTGTATTCAATTCTACAGATGAACCTTTAAATTGTACATCAAAGATCCAGAAACACTTTGAATGCCTTCATCTGCATGTACTTACATATTTACTGCATATACTCCAAAAGACACATTCTCAGAAATGGAAAGAGGGGCTCTAACATAGCCTGAACACAAAGTCTTTTTTGACATCTTCTAAGAAATTATTTCCAGAGCATGCTGCATCACCACAGAGCCATTTTCTTACTGGCACAGTATGAACCATCTTTCTCTAAAACTGAGTTTTCAACCACTTTTCTAAACATTTTCAATAGAATTAATATGTTTCTGTAAAGTGCCAGATATATCCAGATTATTAGTCACCCTCCTTAATCCTCTGTAGGGGTGTCATATGTATGCCAGTGGACGGAACAAGGATGTAGTCAGCTCTGGGAATTGTTTCAGAGCAAGTGACTCAAAGAAAAAAGGAATTCATATCTTCACGGAATCATAGAATAGTTAGGGTTGAAAAGGACCTTAAGATCATCCAGTTCCAACCCCACTGACATGGGTAGGGAGACCTCACACTAAACCATATCACCCAAGGCTCTGTCCAACCTGGCATTGAACAACACCAGCAAGGGAGCATTCACAACTTCACTGAGCAACCCATACCAATGCCTCACCACCCTTACAGTAAAGAATTTCTTCCTTATATACAATCTTAACTTCCCCTGTTTAAGTTTGAACACATTACCCCTTGTCCTATCACTATAGTCCCTAATGAAGAGTCCCTCCCCAGCATCCCTACAGGCTGCCTTCAGGTACTGGAAGGCTGCTATGAGGTCACCATGAAGCCTTTTCTTCTTCAGGCTGAACAGCCTCAAATTTCTCATCCGATCTCCCTACAGGAGGTGCTCCAGTCCCCTGATCAACCTCATGGCCCTCCTCTGGACTTGTTCCAACAGTTCCATGTCCTTTTTATGTTGAGGACACCAGAACTGCACACAGTACTCCAAGTGAGGTCTCATGAGAGCAGAGGGGCAGGATCACCTCCTTCGACCTGCTGGTCACACTCCTCTTGATGCAGCCCAGGATACGGTTGGATTTCTGGGCTGCAAGAGCACACTGAAGGCTCATGTTCATTTTCTCATTGACCAACACCCCCAAGTCCTTCTCCGCAGGGCTGCTCTCAATCTCTTCTCTCGCCAGCCTGTAGCTGTGCCTGGGATTGCTTCGACCCAGGTGTAGGACCTTGCACTTTTCATGGTTAAACTTCATGAGATTGGCATCAGCCCACTTCACAAGCATGTCAAGGTCCCTCTGGATGGCATTCCTTCCCTTCAGCATATCAACCGAACCACCCAGCTTGGTGTCATCAGCAAACTTGCTGAGGGCACACTTAATCACACTGTCCATGTCACCAACAAAGATGGTGAACAAGACCAGTCCCAACACTGACCCCTGAGAGACGCCACTCATTACTGGTCTCCAGCTGGACATTGAGAGCCATTGACCACAACTCTTTTTGTGAGGCCATCCAGCCAGTTCTTTATTCACTGAGTGGTCCGCCTAATCAAATTGATGTCCCTCCAACTTAGGCACAAGGATGTCATGCGTGACAGTGTTGACCGCTTTGCACAAGTCCAGGTAGATGACATCAACTGCTCTACCCCTGTCCATCAGTTCCATACTCCATCATAGAAGGTCACCAGATTGATCAGGCAGGATTTCCCCTTAGTGAAGCCATGCTAGCTGTCACCAACCACCTTGCTGTTTTTCCTGTGCCTCAGCATGCCTTCCAGGAGAATCTGCTCCAAGATTTTGCCAGGCACAGAGGTGAGGTTGACTGGTCTGTAGTTCCCTGGCTCATCCATTTTCCTCTTCCTGAAAATGGGGGTTATAATTTCCCTTCTTCCAGTCACTGGGAACTTCACCTGACTGCCATGATTTTTCAAATATGATAGACAGTGGCTCAGGAACTTCATTTGCCAGCTCCTTCAGGACCTGTGGATAGATTGTATCAGGTCCCATGAACTTGTATATGTTCAGATTCCTAAGAGATGGTCTGTGAAAAAAAATGTAGCACAGAAAAAGCAAGGGATTGCTAAGGTGCTATGTGCATGCAAGGGCTGCAGGAACAGAGAACAAAGCAGAAGGGAATACACAAGCCAAGGCTGCATTGAACTAAATGCAAGAAATTAGACAAAATGAAAGTTTAAATGATCTTAGACTGGACCTTCTTGTGATAGCTTGCACGAGGGCAGGTGTATTTGTTTCTGTTGGTGAAAGAGGCTTGACTAATGCTACAGGCCTGACTGAATAGTTTGTGTGCTTCTATAAGCTCTGCAAAAATCATTGTTTATGACAGGATTTGCCTCTGGTTGTAATTATCCCACTCAGAAGATCAATGCAACAACTGAGAGTCTTCCTGGAATTTCTAAGTCACATGTGAAGTTATTCATTCAGTTACATGAAAAAGACCAAGATGCTCTACAAAAAAACACTAGACCCCATGATAATAATCAGAACATTGAATGTATACAAAGTTCTATGCAAATGATGTATCTTAGGTATGGAAAGACTATTACAGAAACTCCACATCTGCTCAACATTCTGACCAGATATGCACTGATTGTGTTAGAAACATGGGCTGTTCATCTGGCACAGGCAGATGTAGCCTATGTAGAATTTGTAACTGTGGACTATGACCATACTTTAACAGCAACTGAGTTGCTTTCTTCAATTTCAAGCTTGTTAGGCTATTTCTTTTCATATTCTGTTTCTGGTGTTACAAAACTCAGTGCATAATCATGCCCTATTCACCTTCTCAAAGTCATTTATGATCTTATGCTTTCGACATACTCTCCAGTCTTTCTTCTTATGAGTCTGTTCTTTTAAGACCAGGTGACAGATCATCCCCATCTTTCTGGGGAAATCAAAAAAAAAAAAAAAGCAAGCCTTCCTATTCTGTCTCAAAGATCCATCAGTGCCAAGAAACTGGACACACATGAATGGGGTCAAATGCAAATAAACCACTAGCTGGGTATAAAGTGATCATGCATTAACAGCCCGTGATTATCAACAGTTATAAACATATTGGCAAACAATGGCTTTGAAGAAATACTTGTATGAAGATAATTAAGTAGCTTTGCAAATGCTCATGTGAGGATTCTTGAGCCTGTAATCTCTCTGTTCCCTGTCTCATAGTAAGCAACATATAAACATTCTCTGTAACAAGAGGATCTAGAAGAAAAAACCCCAACAACTTCCAAATTTATTTACTGTAAAAAGGACAGGTTGTAAAAACCCCCCACATAAGTACATTATGCATGATGACTTCTCTGCCAGGTGCAGAAGTGGCAAATTTCATTAGCCATCTGGACAACTTCCTAGAGCACGCTGTTGTAGAGCTGTTGGTTTATGTTCATGTGGGTAACAGCAGCACTGGGAGAAGTAACAGGGGGGTTATGTGGGACAACTGCAGCTATGAATGAGACTGTTGGCACAAGATTTGTTTCAGGTACTTGGTGGAAGGGTAATAATTACTGGCACACTAGAAAATCAGAGCAAATTAGAGCCTAGTGCTTCACACCGAGGAAAGCAGAGGGACAAAAAACCTGTATGATTGGTGTATGTGGTCAATACAAATTAACTTTAAAACTTAAAATCATTAAATTTGTACAACAGAAAATCTTCATGCTAAAAGTTCCTATTTAAATGGAAAGAAGATTATGTGATGTCTTGATTACAGTCAGGAGGGGAATGATCCTGTACAGTAGTGTGAGTCATAAGAAAGACTGCAAAGGCTGAAAACGGAGCAGTAATGAGATTTCCCCTTCCCCATGAATGTTCTCTAGCTGTCAAGGTAAGGCACTGTGCAAATACTGCATTCTTGGAAATCACTGATGAGTGTCCCTTGAAGCAACTGTTTCCAACAGGAAGAACAGTAACCCCAGGCATTCAAATTTAGCAACCTTATAGAAGTGAAAAAAATTGCTACAGAAAAATTTAACTTCAAAATGGGAACTATGTGGTAACCATTTGAGGACAAAGGGGAGTAATCAAAAGGGTAAAATAGCTTTAAGAATATTTAAATATATTGCAGAGTCAAAGTAAATGTTTATCCTGAAATAAAAGATCATAAGCCAATTCTATAAAGCAAAACTAATTTAATTTATTGTATGTTAAATCAGGAAGGCAATAAGCAAAGCAGCGCTGGGTGTGTGGGGAGACTCTGCTTCAGCAACACGCACACTGTGCAGTTTTCTCTTCTGGTTTATAAGCCCTATACTAATACATATTCATAACTATCTTAAGGAAAGGTGTGGTCTATGCAAATGAGTTCCAACACATGCTCTCTTCATCTTCTAGATTCTTCTCACATCTTCCAGGTCCTTCCCTCATCTTCCAGGTTCTTCTCTGCTCTCCCGCCTGTTTCCGAGACAACCCCCGTCTCCCTGCTAGACACTCCCCCCTATCACACTGTGTGGTTAGTAACAAAACTGGTTTGAACTAGTTTATCAGGGCGTCTCCAGCAAAACATAGAACTTATGTACAATGCTTTCTTAACAGGTAGTCTATGGCTATGCAAAGAAAGATCACATCATCCTGTCTCAGCACTTTCCTCATTATTATCAGCAAATTAATGTTTTACATTTATTATAATCCCAACAGAAAAATACTCTAAATGACCAAAAAGTTGGAGTATGGTTAACAACAGAGAGAAAGTGGAAATTATAAGTAAAATAACATCCTTGAAAAAGGATCTCAGCAAAGTTGTATCCAAAGGTGCAGAACAGAAAATGCATACAATTTCTGATACATGCAATGTAAAACCATAATCAGCTGTCAAAACTGATTCTGAGGAGTAAGCTGAGAAAGCCATAGAAATTGTTAGTAAAGCCTGTTTAAACCACGTGAAAACCAAGCATTCTTCCCCTGTCTGTAGGACTGACAGATGGCTCAGCTATGAAGAAAGCACTGGAGGATGCTGTGGTCGCAGCAGAAAGGCTCAGAGAACTGCCTACATGAGTGTAACCGCATGGGAGTTTAGACAGGTCACCGGAGTGAAGCCCTTACTTACAGGGAACGAGACTTACTAACTGTCTCAAAGTGAAGTGTCAGCAGAAGAGGTTGTAGAACAGATCAATAAACTTATACTAACAGATTCTGTAAGAAACAGATGGCATTAACCCAAGAGTTTTCAAAGTTGCTGCTGAACTGCTAACTGCTCTGGGGGAACTACTGAATAAATTAGTCTTTATAGCAGAGAAAGAGCAGGTGGCAAACCCAATGTCCATTTGTAAAAGGACCCCATGGGGTGCCTGCAGATTGTGAAACTACAACCAAATAAGTCTGATTTTCACATCAAACAAATTGGCTGAAACTGTAGTAAATAAAAATAATAAGGCATGGACAAATGTGATGTTATCAGGAAGGGTCAGTAGAGCTCTTCTTTAAAAAAACTGTAATCTATGCTTCACAAATCCACCTGAAATCTTTGGACATGTGTCATCCTTTCAATACAGTGCATTTTGATTTCCAGAAAGATTTTGATGATGCTCTGTCCAAAAAAATCTGTTGGTCTTAAAGGAACAGAGCCTCATAAGAAGAAAGACTGGGAGAGTATGTTGAAAACATAAGGTCACAAAAGACTTGAAGAATGTGAATAGGGTATGATTATGCACTGATTTTTATAACACCAGATACAGAGAATATGAAGTGAAATAGCTTAACAAGCTTGAAATAAAAGAAAGCAACTGTTCAACCGATGTGTCATTAAACTATTGAATTCACTGTCATAGAATGAAGACACCAAAATCATTGCAGGGTTTGAAATGTGGCTGGAAAAAAACAGATGAAGGCTAGGCACACCATAAGCTATATATCTAAAATATGGATTTAATCATGGAATTGCTCTTTGTCTATATGCCATGGGCTGGGAAGTTATCTTCTTGCATCCTTTTCATATTCTTTCCATAAGCATCTTCTCATTAGACTCAGAGAGATGATACTGGCAACTGCTGCTATTCTGATGTCCTTTAAAATACCATAAGATGGCACTATGGAAAAGAAGCTTCATAAGGTGCACTTTATGTCATAATACTACATATTGTATGACCAAAAAGCAGAGTAATTGAGTGAAATGGAGTGAAAAGAAACTACCACTAATTTTTGGCTTAACTTCAGTTAAAGCTTGAGAAATATGTTAATTCATACCAGATACCTAACTGACAGAAGCAGATTTAGTATCAGGATCTTAAAAGATATGAGGTGAAGATTTGTCTGAAAGAACGGTCCTGAAAATAGGATATAAGATTGGATTTGAGTTACCAAAATCCTGGTTGATTCTCCAGGCTTCTCTGTTTTCTATCTGCAAAACTGGGTGACCTCCCACAGTAGCTCCTGACTTCCAGAGTATTGTAAGCATAAAGTACCTAATGTTTCAAGGCAGTCAGAAAATGTGTTTGAGAAGGCTTCTAGGAAGTTTCAGTGCCATTAATCTTTGCAATTTGTTTACAAGCTTTGAGCCAGTTTTCAGTGCATGCAACGAAAGCTCACAACCGAGCCTATATCTGAATTAATTCTTGTAAGACCTTGTGAGGCATTGAATCAATATCGTGTTTACTGTTTAACTTAATCATTGAAGAATATTTTACATTAATATAGCTCTGCTCAAGCTGAATGGTCCTGAGGTGCTTCGAAAACGATGTTAATACAACTGCAGGACTAAAATGCTGCTCTAGCAGAAAGTATATAGAGAGGGGAAAATTACAGCCAAGGACAACAGGGCAAACCACTTCTGTTGTAAGACACTGTTCTGAAATCTTTGCTGAACACAGACTGCATTTCCTAGAACAGTTTGTTATTGGTAACACTACTGACAAAGCAAGAGAGAAGCTGAAATATCATGAGGCACTCAGGAATCATGTGCCTTTCCTGGGCAGCTTCCTACTCCCATGGTATCACATGTTCTTATGCTCTCTTTTCTTCTGTACTTTTGGATGTAATGAAAGTTACGGAAATCTGAGAAACACATCATCTCCAGATGTCTGTCTCAGTTTCGTGGAGGTTAGATTTGCTTCAGAATCTCTGCCTTGCTGCAAAGCTTTGGGGAATGGTTTAGTTTTCATTTAAAAAGGGGCTTGTTCTTCTGCCAAGTAGGAAGCTGTGGTGCTGGGAGGCATGAGTTCTGCCTGTCATCAGGTTCAGTGCCTCACTGCAGGTGTGATAGTGAGTTCTGGGATTTCCCAATATACTACTGACTTCAGGGTTCTTTCCATGCTGCTGTAACCTGTTCAGGTACTGTAGGTAAGTATCTGGTGTTTGGTTTTCTACTTCCCATAAGCTGGGACTGGCAGCAGTTGTCCTCTGCTCTGCATTTTCCCCTCAAAGGGCCTTGGACCAAACTGCAGTGTTTACCTCCTTTTTGAGACATTCACAGACAGGCAGCTGGAAGAAATAAAGGAACTGGAGATACAGACCGGCCTACAGTGGGGAGGGAGGAGTAGGGAAGCAGGAGACTGAGTATGCATCTTGTCTCTGCTGAGCATTTGATCTCTGCTGGGATGAGATTAGCAACAGAGTAAAATTCACCATTTCAAATCCTCCTGGGCAAACAGAGAAGGTCCAGATCCTAGGGGTCACACTAGTGGAGTCTTCACTGTCACAGCCTAGGCTCCAGGGTTACACAGAGAAAGGAGCCCCAAGAACCTATTCATCATGTAAGGTCATTGCTGAATTGTACATCCACGGTTCTCCATTGAAAAGTGCCATCGTGGTGGTGAGTGGATGTGAGAAGAGCAGGAGTGAAGGCTGTTTTAGAGTGTGAGTTCTTGCCTCAGTCTTTGCTTCCCTGCTGCTGTTGGGTAGATGGCACTTATTTACCATTTAACTGAGACAAACTTTGGTATCCCTGGGCTTTCTAAGTGCACCAGTGTTATTCAATGTACTATATTCTTTGATGGCTCTGTTACTAAGACTTCTGTGGCTACTTAGATTCCAGGCACCAGTTTTCTTCTCTGTGTCATTTCCTACCTTCTGGGAAAATTCTTTCTCTCCTTTTGACAG
>JAOEHY010029997.1:0-20441 GCA_025447955.1 Psilopsiagon aurifrons | reverse complement strand
ACACAGTTCGCGCATTAGCTCCCCCCTCTTTCTTCCCCCCAGCTCCAGGGGGGGGGGTGGGGAGGAGAAGATGCACATATAGAAGTCTGTCAGTAACTTGCATGAAATACATAGATTTTAAAATGGTATCTTTCAACACAGAAATCTAATTAATAGGCATGACTTAATTTTTCTGTAATGCAGTAATCCTCTCTAAGGTTGTTATGCCATCTGGGAGCTGGAGCTGAGAGTTCAGGTATTTGTATCAAGTCACTAATGGGGTGCTGAAAGAAGTGACCTCTTGTTTCTCACAACCAAGGTTGACTTCATGATGAATGTCTGTCCCCCTATGCCATAAGGTAGAGCCTGGTATAGACTTATTTGCATTGTAATGATGATACATTATTGATACAAGCAGAAGCTTTTTCAGCCAGTCACAGCACAGACCTCTCCCATAATATCGCCTTGTGCAAGTGCATTGAAATATCTGTTGACACTGAGTGTGTCCGCCTGTGTCATTATGTTTCCAAACAAGCCACTCCTTCTCCCCATTGTTTCCTAAACCTCTCTCCAGAGAAATTGTTTACTTCAGGGTTAACTCACGGGGGGGGGGGGGGTGTGCAATTTTTATATATATATGAAGGAAGCCCAATAAATCTATAGTAGGACACTTTTCAATAAGTAAAGGAAGGAAAGGCTTTTAGGGGGTGTGGTTTTAGGAGATCATTACATTGTATATTTTTCTTTATGCTGAAATTTCTTCAGGAGGGGGAGACTACTTACACTAAGCAGATCCATTGGCTGAGAAGTGTCTCATCTTAATTTCGATAATTAATTGCCCTCAAAAGACTTTTATTGCCACATCTGTTTTTCTGCTCTAAGCAGTAGTGCTTTTGGATGGTAACTTGTCTTCCTGCTTCCCAAAGTACTCATCCACATTTAAAATACTTTGGATTTTTCAGGGGAGGGGAGACTTTTTTTCATCATAGTGTTTAATTATAAGCAGTACTAGATTGCATAAAAGTATGAAATAAACGGAGCCTTTCATATCAGCACATGTTTTTTGTCACCACAGGAATGTCTTGAAAAAAATTACAGGGGTCAATGCTTAAGGAAGGTGAATATTCTGTGTATCTACAGATATGAACACATAAGATTTACAGGTGAATGAAAATATATATACCATAAAAACTGAACTGTTCTAAGAAGTTCAGCTCAGCAGAAAACAAGAAGAGCATGGTGTACATTAATTTCTATAATGTGTGGCTGATGTTAGAAAGGTGGTGTGAAGCTGCCCAGAAAAACCTGAAACTGCACAAAATACAAGATTTTAATTCTGAGGTTAGAGCAATGTTTCATCCAAAAATATTTTGGTCAGGAAACCCAAGCTTGTGTCTTTTATGTATGAAAATGACAGACTTTTTTGTGGAATTACACACGTACACTTGTTGCCTCCTGTAAGTAGTCTGTAAAGCAGTGAAACAATGACAAAATCCAGGTGAGTAATGGCTTTTTTCCCCCTAAGAATTTATGTATGCAGGGATTTATATATCCTGTTGCAGTGTGGCTGAGTTACCCTGTGTGGTAACTTCAAAAATAGATTCAGCATGAACTTCTGGTTAAGGAAAGTTCTCTACATTCACATACTTTCTCAATAAAATGCCAGATTACAGAGCAAGTTCTCTGAGACTAATGGTGATGCCAGAAAATTTATCTGATGAGACTGCAGGAGTGTTGGTCACTCTGCACCTTCAGTGGAACAGGAAGCTTGGCCACTGTTCGAAAACAAGGAGTTTTAAGTTTAATGCGTTAGGTCAATTTTGAACTCTGAGTTCCTCCACCTTTTGGAAAGGAATCCTTTGGGTGTAACGCACCAGTCTGCTTTTGGATCCTTATACAGAATCACAGAATGGTTGGGTTGGAAGGGTTCTGAGAGATCACCTAGTTCCAATACTCCCGCCGTGGGTGAGGAGACCTTCCACTTGATCAGGTTGCTCAAAGTGTTTTCCAACTTGACCTCCATTTATTTTCATTTATTTGGACACTCTAATCATGCCAGTTAAACAGTAAAATAAGGTTAAAACACACATTCAAAGCAGAAATGTCCATAGTGGCTTAAGAGCAAGCTGACTTTCGGTAGCAGAAGTCTGCCTTTGTTGGCAGAGATGGCGCGCATGTGCTTTGGTTGTTTTGGTGCCAAGTGATTGCATGTAACAGGGTTTGAATTAACCTGTGAGCTCAGCCCTGGCAAGGTCAAGGTGCTAGCATGTGGTCTGTTTTACCTCCTTGCTGGTGGCTGGCAATGCAGTGCAAAGGCCTGGGTTGCAAACAGCTTAACAGGTAGTATCCTAAATTGCTGCTATTAAACTTGGCATTGCATACTTGACCCATGGCCTTGAAAGCTTTTCTGGAGCGGATCTCCTTTAAGCCGGTAACAAGACCTTTGCAATTTCTGAGCTTGTTTTACTGAACTGATCTTATCTGAAGATCAAAATAGATTTTAAAGGTGCCAAGTGCTTGCAGTATATCTCCTGTAACAGCACACTTGTTGCAACAGATGGAGGTTTCAGACTGAACAGCACATTGGGCTCTGTGGCATTTTGCACTCCCATCAGCTTCAGTGAGGCTGCAGGAGGGATGCAAGCCCTCCCATTGTACAAAGTAATGTGACTGGTTTTGGGGCTGTTTGGAGTACACGTTGCACTGTGATCTCTGGTTCAGTCAGTGGTTATCACTGTGTTTCATAAGAACAGTATTTAGTTTGACACACATGGTGGCTTTCCTCTTCTGTATCTTAGTCGTAAATGCCTGGCTGAAAGTATGTTGTTGCATAGTTAGAAATAAAATGTCAGGTGTCTGCAAGGGGAATCCTTTTCTGTCTGTTCAAAGAAATGAGGGCCATCTTGTAAAACCTGCAGCATTTTCCTTTCAGCCTCAACTGGAATGAAGAATGAATTCTGCAATAACTTTTGGTGACAGAGGTCTGTGAGGGTGACAGGGTTTTATTTTTTCATCTTCAGAAGTGATGTTTCAGTGATGCTGAAAGACTTTATAGCACTTTGAGGGTGTTATTATATAACTGAAGTGTGTGCTCAGGAGTTGGAGAACTTTGACCAGGAAATCGGGCTGGGGAGAACAGTCATCAAGGGTCAGGCCTGCATTAGCATGTGTGGCTGCTTGAAGTGAGGAGGAGGTTGGGCAGCGTCTGAGTCTTGGAGCAGAGCTGGATCAGAGATAACTGCTGCTTTAAGATTTCTTCCCAAACACTGCGGTGGTGGAGAAGCATTGAACCACAAACAGGATGAGGCATCTGTCAATCTGGGCAGTGCTGGGGAGAGTTGTCCTGAAAGCTGAATGGAGAGGTGCTTTGTGACCTATGCTGTATGTGGTAAATGCCTGTTTATGGGCAGAGCTGAAATCAGGGTGAGCAGATGGTGCTCAAGTGCTTTTTTCACCTCACAAACCCGAGCTGTCCACAAAGCCTTCAGCAAAGATGGCACCGGGTCATATCTTTGCACTCAGTTGGTGTAGTTACAGCGCTTTATGGGATGGGAGATGGTGGATAAAATCCAGACACACACAACAGTGCCTGTGCCTAGTGGAAAAGCTCCTGTCCATATTGTCCAAAGCAGAGGCAGGCCTTTCCTGGCACCATCCCCAGAGCATGCCCACAGTCCACACTGAGTTTGCACTTGTGCGTCTTGTAGCTATGCTCAAATTGCAGCATGGAGCTACCCCCACCCCTCCAAGGAGTTTTCTATCCTATTAAATACAGGAAGGGCTAGAAGAAAATAGGCTTGTCTAGTGCTGTTTTGTCAAAATACAACCAGGACAAGTGCAAACTAAGTAGAAATCTAGACAACTCCCATATAAAACGCAATGGTGTGTCATGTGTGTGCCAACACGCAAAGTCATTACTCAGTTGTTGTTCAGGCAAAATTCCCACTGAGTAAGGTCAAAGTAATTGCCCCAAGATCTAGCCCTCCTGTGTGCCCCTCCAGTTGCCATAGCGCTTTCCATGTGATGAGCACAAGGTACTTTCTGATCTTGGCTGGGTGCGTGTCTTGCACTCACAGCTTTGCTGAGTCAAGGGGAGGCTTAGCAAGTCACCTGGACATTACCTGTCCTCTCCAAGAGGAAGCAAAACCTTGTGGACTTCTGCACGTTGTCCTTCTGCAGGCCCCTCCAACCCTGTGCCATGTTACCAAAATTGCCATGGTGATTAGGCAACGCTGCATGGAGGTTGCTGCCTATCAGAGTGATCACAGTCAAATCATCCTCATTATCCCTTCATTTCATCTTCCCCAGCCTTTTCATACTAGTGGGCAGGCTAACTGGAGGCAACTGGGGCCATGCCCTTCACCCACTCTTCCCCAAAAGCCCTGCTGAGCTTTTTGTCACTGCTGTAGCCACATGCTGCCTCAGCCCCCAGCCTTGCATCACAGTTTCCTGGAGGCATGTAGCATGTCTTGCTCTGTTTGTACATGTTTGGGGCTCATATGTACCTAGGGATTCTCTTGGGCTCCCACAGGATCAGTAATGGTAGAGCTGTGGTATTTTTGGGTGCTGCTTTTTGTGTGTAGAGGTGCTTCTTCAGTGCTCAAGCCTGCTCTTCTGAGCTCAAGGCCTCTCATCTGCTGGGATGTATCAGGCCTCTTCCAAAATCAGTGTTACTCCGCAAAGCTCACCTTCACAGCCTGTCCTGAGCCTTGCTGGTCTCTCTGGAGGTCCATGGGTTGGTCTGTCCACCTTACTGTGGGTCAGCTTTCAGGATCTGGACCCAAGTTTTTGATATGCAGATGGGAGGAAAAGGTGGCCACATTTTTTCCTTGAGGGGTAGCACTCTGGTATAGCTCCAGTTCTTTTAGAAGCCTGTATTTCCCTCAGTGTCAGTACTACGAACGCTGTTAGTCATGAACTGTGTCACGCTGTGTTCCCACCCCTCTATTTCAGAGATTTTCCGTTCCCTGCATCCCTCTACCCCCACTCTGCCATGTCCCTGCAGGGACACATTGCATGCCTCACTTGAATACCAGGGGCTCTCATCATCCTCCCCTTGCTATCCATTCACCACGCTGCCTGAGGAGCTGTGTACATCTTGCTCCCTTCGGTACTGTTTCCTTCCTGGGTCTTTCAGGCCTGCCCCGCACCAAGTCGCCTCTGCTCTCTTTTCCTCCCTGAGCTCCACCCAGCTTTATCTTACAGACAGACAGGGAGGTATGACACACAGCTGTGTTCAGACCTTACTTCACTTGTCTGATGATCTCTCTCCAATTAGCTTAAATGTAAGCTAGCACAGCAAGAAGGAGAGGAAGTTTTAGGAGGGCTTGAGAGAAAAATGTTGTGCTCTGTGACAGTAGCAAAGGATAAAAAAAAAAGAATTTGATTTACAGCAAAAGGAGGCTGCAAGATGGATTTCTAGGCTGGTTATCAGGAAATCCATGATAAAAGCTTAAAACATGCAAATTTTGGCCTTGATTCTTCAGTTGCTTATGTATAATAGCTCATGTCTCGCCATCCTTGGTCAGATGCCTATGAGAGATGTAGTTGTGTTTGTTTGTCCCTTTCTCTGCTTTGCTTCTGTGCTGGAGGTTGGTGTCTGCACAGCAGGGCAGCACTGAGGGCAGGAGGATGTACAACCCAGCTGCTGCTCTGTGTTGTCCAGCACAATTCCTGAAATCGGTAATGATGCTAGGATTGCATTAAGATGCTGTGAACCCAAAGGAGTGCATGGTGGGCATAAGCCCATTTATGAGAAGAGATACCCTTTAGAAAAAAAATGTGTGGAGTGCGAGAACATAATATCTTGCCCATCAGGGCTTACTCACAGACAGGATGGTTCCCATTTTGACTTCGTTTTCATGTGTCTAATACTGACTTTCTCTTTACATGCCTCTGGCTTGATGGAGACGTACCTTTTGATGTTGCATAACAGCAATGCTTTAGAAGGGAACGTCTCCGTTTATGCTTATGTGGGTATTATGTATGGCTGCTGGGAAGGAAAAGGCCAGTCCTTTAGAAGAGTATCGTTAAGGGAAACCAGTTATTACCAAGTATATATGGAAAGGGTGGGGTTCCTCATTACTCCACTCATTTCAGCATCTCCTATCTTCTCAGGAGTGCATCATGGTGATATCAGCCCTAATTAATACAAAACTCAGTATTACACACCCAAGGTTACCCCACCGGTAGCTAATTCAGTGGGTCTCTGACACTGCAGCCTATCTGATTAAAGTGGCAGTGAAACGATCAATGACTGCAAATTAAGCAGTTGGTGTCTAGAAGCTTTAGGTGTTATGGTATAAACTTTAAATGATATTCAAGGATTAAAATGTGGGAGACTGATGTAATTAGCTGAAGTTTATCCTATGAGTGGTTGGGGCATAATAACTTTGGAAATGCGGACATGAAAATGCCAAGTGGCCAATTTTCTCTGTGGGAAAGTGAGAAATTAATTGGACTTGGTATGTGCTAAATGACTTTTATGTGTGCTTTTTCAATGGGTTCTGTCCAGACTAAGGAATATGCCACTGCATAAAGATGTATTAACTTTAACTCTTTTCCAAGCAATTATGAGTTACAGAGCTTTCCCTCTTCTCCTTGAGGAAAAGTATCTTTGTCTGGTTCCTGCCTTTATTACAGGAATGACCATGAAACTTATTTAGGGGAAGCATATTTTGAGTGGTGGATTTTTTTAATTTTTTTTATTTATTTTCTAATAGAAAACTTCCCACAGATTTTCTGTTCAGTTCTGTTTAGCATACAAATGTCCAGTGTTTCAGATCCTGAGAGGCACACGGTGGCTTTGGATGAATTTTAAGGGACTTAGCACTCCTCAGCAGTGAGGAGTCACACACTGAGTCCCACAATACTTACCCAGCGATGAGACAAGCAGGTGTAATTATATTGGCCTTTATCATTTTCTCATAGCTGTCTTGCTGATAATCTCTCCTTGCTGAAAACTGCTCACTCACATTTGATGACTACCTGGCATGTTTGCATGTGTGTACCTGTGTGTGTGTGCACATGCGTGCATGCAGACACATGAGGGTTGCCCACTGGTACTATTCCCACCCAGCCTCAGAGCGAGGTGGGACTCAGATCTCTTGCTGTCAGGATTAAGGTGTTGGGTTTTTTTTGTGCTGCTCTTAGTATTGTGTATTTCTTATGTGATTCAGTCATGGCTTAGGACTCTTCTTGCTGTCTAATCCTCCTCCTTCCCCCGTACTTGGCTCTGTGAAGTGAGGTCCCTCAAAGCTGACCCTTGGTTCAGAGACCTTGGCACTCAAGCTGGCACCTTTCTGTAGAACTGAAATAAACCACCTTGTCCAAGTGCCAGTATGCTCCTTCCTCATGATAGCTGCTTTTTTCTTTTTCTTTCTTTTCCAATTCTTGCTCCATACCCAGGCTGTGTATGTGTAGCAAAGCCCGGTCTTTCTGCTCTGTCAGTGTGCTCACAGCATGCTCTTTGCCTGGCTGAAGGTGATGGGAAGAAGGTTTTTGTTATCTGGCCGTCAGTGGATGCAGGGAACAGAGGATAATGTGGAGGGCTGTGTTCAACTGTCACATGAACTGACAAAAGACGTCAAGCTGTTTTTTAAAGCAAAAGATGAACTGAAAAAAGCACATATATATCAATGACAGTGAGAAAGTGATATAAGGGATAAAAAACTTGGGTGCAGCTTAAAGAATGAAAAATGTTCCAGATCTAGATTCTTTATGTTAGTGTTTAACTAAAACTTTATGCAGGTGAAATCTTGGAATCTGTACTTATGTTTCAAAGTGTGCCTTTGACCTGCTTACGTGACAGGCTTACTGCTTGGTGTCTAAATAGAAGTTCTGATGATAAGTAAATGATGCAGTTCCCAAGTGAACTGTACAGGAAATATGCAGATTATTAGCTAGCTCACTTTTCAGCTTGAGAGGCAGACATTGGAGTGGAAGCTGAGTGTGAACTTGTTACTGTACGTGTCAGGTGTTGGAAATGTTCATCATTGCTCACAGGCTGTTAAGTCATCTTCCCATTCCCCTGTACTTTTTGGTTCTTACTTTGTCAGGTTTTCTCCCTTACAGGATATATGTCTCAGTTTTCTTGCCTCTCCCATTTCTTTTTCCATCAGCACTGTGCTTCCTATTGAGCTTCCTTATACCTTTAAAACACTGCTCAACTCGACTGCAGCCAGGAAATTCAGTATTCTCCTCCACGTCATCACTTGGGAGGAGGAACAAAAGTATTGAGGAAGATGAGTTGGGGTTTACATCTTTTGCAATGGGTTTGGGTTTTTGTGATTTGCTCAGAACTTATGTTCATGTCAATATGCATTTTGCAAAAATAAAGTCCTCATCTCAATTTTTAATTGGGATTTTTACTATATCCTACTTTCTGTATTGGCAAAGAGAAACAATTTCTCCTTAATGCTTCCTTCCATTTTTTGAGACTCTTCCTTTCACTCTGTTCATTTCCAACATCTGATAGTCCAATTTGTTTGCTAAAAGTTTTTCAAGATAAAAATGTGATTTGACATATGTAACAAAGCATACTATTTAAATGAATAAAAATAAGGAATACTGAGTTTTTTTTAAGTTCTCAAATCTGTCTGTATTAATTCTCACAATAAAAGTTTTGTGAATTATTTTAGAGACATTTCATGTAATGGAAACTTTTCCAGGGTTCCCCTCTTGATTTCTTTTTCTTCCCTTAACCAGAAATTCACGTTCTTTAAGAGTTGTTTGTCCAGTGCCTTTTTTATACTCCTACCATTATCTCCCATGCATACTTTTAACTATTTAACTGATGCTGGAGACTGTGCCATGTCTAAAACCAATTACATTAATTCGTATATTCTTCACGTAATGTGTCTGCTGCAGTCTACAAAGGCTTAATAGCATGGCTAAATACTGTATGTGGGTGCAGTGAAGATTAAGCTGGCTGAATATGGAAAGTGCAGACACTAAAGTGGAGGGGAACAGCTTTTGTTCCACTTGAATGGGGTGAGAGACCTTTTCCTTACCTGGTGCCACAGAGGAGCTCTTAAGCACTGTATCAGTGGCTCCTGGAGTAGCACACGCCATTGCTCAGGAGCAATGAGCTGCCCCAAGCCGGGCATTGGCCTATGTGGAGTTGGGAAGTGGTGCCAGAGCATCATTTGGGTGGAAATGGGTACTGGACAAAGATCAGTAGAAAGGATGGGGAACCAGACGTGGGACTCCACAAGGCACCACACTCTGCTGGGGAAGTTAACATGGAGGTTTCATACCTCTGTTCTAGAGAATCAGCTTTCAAAAATCAACCTAGTGAGAAAACAGTTCATCTCTAGCCCTGTGCAATGAGAGCTATGTATGCACAGGTACATCTTCTGGTGAAAAACAGCAGCTGCGGTTGCAGTAGAGAGAATTGTTCATTGGTTTGGGGAGGGTAATGGCAGGAAAGAAGGAGGGAGGTCCACACTGTGTACAGACAACGTGTTGCAAAATGATAGTTGTGTCATCCTGCCAGAGAGGATGTGACCCAGAGAAGATAACACAAAATATGAAGGAATATTTTTATCTTGGAGGAGCCTGTGTTCCCTGGCAGGAGAGTGGCTGGCCAAGCCATGCGGATGTAGTAGGGAGAACTTGTTGCCTTTAGCCTCATTCTCAGGGTGCAGATTGTGTAAAATGCAGATTTGTTTACCCAGGATTTCATTTCTAATTTCTCTTGGAGGAGAAAATTCGGAGTTATCTTGTTCTTCTCTCTTCCCTCCTCCCCTCTCCCCTCCCCACTTTGTGACACCCTAGAAAGGAAAAGTAACCGGCTGAGGTTTAAAGTGTCTGACACCAGTCCTGATGCAATGGCAATACAGGGTAAAATAACAACTTGCAAACCCTGCCTGGGAGCATGGAAGATTTCTGGTGTCATGCTGAAGGACACAAGCTGCCATCAACGCCTGAGCTGTGGCTTCCCAGGCGGCAGTCATACCCTTTTAGCCTGTGGTGTGGGCATTACCTCAGCGAGAAGTGCTGAGCCAGTTGCTCTCTATTTAGGTAGGGTTCCCAGCCTGTCTCCCAAGGAAATTGGAGTTGCATAAGGGCACAGGTTGGAAGTCTTGCTGGAATGTGGGGGAAAGGGAAGAGGGCCATCCACCTGCTGATTATTTTTTAAACTTTTGATCTGCTCATGGGTCATGGTCTTTGACCTGATGTCAGTTTCTGTTCTCTCTCCTATTCATATGTACATTCCTTTCCATCCATCCTCCTGTGCCTTCACCGACAGCTGCTTCAAATGTCAGACACAATCTTCAAAACTGAATGCCTCCCACTGGGTTTGATTTGTTCTGGAGACTTGTGTACAAACATATCCTGTGCCTACATCTGGATAGGCTGGTGGGTGGCTCTGAAGAAATTGTCTCACTAAGTTCCTTACAAGCACTCATGCAGTCATGCACACAAACCCTCCAATTATAAAAGGGAAAAACATGGGTAATATGAAAGGAAGGTCTATAGCAGACCTGTGTGGTATGGGAAGAGATGTGAGGTCTGTCTGAGGGGTGGAGCCTTGCATTAAACAGACATCTTACTCTCCCAAAAGTCTGTTGGAGAAGCAGTCACGCAGCCCGGTTCCTCCAACATGGCAAAACCAACTCATCTCAGAAATGGGAGTCAGCTAGTAATGGACTGGCTATTTCAGTGTCTGTCCTGGTAACAGAAACTGATTAAATAATCCAAAGGTGGGTGTTAATTGAGTGATGATAAAATTAGCCAGGTCACTATGATAAGAATTCTGGATTTTGAGAAACCTACAGAGCTGCTTGGTTGTTATCTGGAACAAAAGTCTAAAGGTTAAAGGATGACTAGCAATAAGGTACTGTATCCAAAACATGCCAGTAGACTCCTGAGGTAGCAACCAGCTGGAAAGCTGTGTCTGAAATGCCCTGAAGAACCTGGAGAGGAGCTTGGTATAGACAGGAGTGCTCCAGCTTCAGGATGCGGCACAAACTCAGGTGTAGGGAATAGCAACTTGGCAGCAGCGGATACCAGAAGGATCTGGTTGTGAACAGAGTACAAAGGATGTCCAGTTGCAAATGTGGCCTCCAGCAAGAATGGCCAAAGTCTAAACAGGCATGTGCTCCTGAATGGGCTGTCTGGGTTTGTTTGTGTTTTGGGATTCCAGCACGTTGTATCTTGAGTATTTCAGGTCCACAGGAATGTGAAAAGCATTAAAATCAAGATTAGGATGATTGATACAGTGCTGTTTGTTTGCTAACCTGGTTGCAAAAGGTATTCTGCTTTGTAGTGTGCTCTGAATTATAAATGAAAGTAGCCTGATGTCTGGGTCTGCTCTGAAATGTGTATAGTGTAGCCTGATGTTCGCAGTGCCCCTGAACAGTGCTGAGATGTTGGCCTTTCTGTAGTCTGGGGATGCGAGGGTGTACTCACTTTTTGTATAGTAATAGTAATAGCAATAATGAAAAATAAGATATTTGAAAGAAGTCTCATGTAATTGGCAAAGTCCTCTGATTTGGCCACACTTGATATTTTGTAGCTGTCTTACACCTAAAGTATGTTCTGTTAGCCAATGTTAGTGGTTCCTTTTACTGTTACAAAGCTAGATCGTGAAGAGAAATATGTGCCGTGTCCAGCTTTTCCTGTTAAGGGAGTAATTTTTTTCCATGACGTCTAACATTTCTTTTGCTGAGCTGTCAGTAAAGCCAGACCACTTTGGCTTGGCATTTCGCCCACATCCACCTACATATTTTTCTTAACAGCAAACAAACTAATTAAATGCCTTTATCTTATGAGGCATTCCTTTCTCTCGGGTAGTTACTGATTAAAAAAATAAATAGAACTCCTCACTATTTTGAGAAAACAAGAGATGAGTCAGTGTGTTCACAGCCTGGTTTATTATTAAATAAGAACCAGGATCAAAAAATATGAGCAAGGTGGAAAAAAAATGTTACTGCCATCGTGTTATGTTTGTGGCCAGTGAAAAGACTCTGTTCTCACTCCAGTGAGCATTTCCAATCTCTATTAAAATTCATGAGCTTTATATTTGCACATGAAGGTGGACAGAGGTACATAAACGAGGCAGAGGTACTGCTCATGGACAGATTACTACAATAAAATGTCAATTTATAAACCATAGTTTGTATTGCTTCATGTTAGGCATGTGCTTTAATGGCCTTTCCAATAATGCTAACCTGAAGTAAGAAGGCAATTATTCAGAGTCAACAGAGTTCTTCTAATCTAATAGAAAATGAGAACCTTACCAATTGAAGCTCTGTTTTCTTTAAAACTTAAAAAATAACGTGCACTTATAAAAAGAATTAGTTGGAAATGGAAACATTTGGAGAGATCATGTAGGCCAACATCTGCTATTGGGAAAGGGGGGGGGGGGGGGAGTAACAGTGTATGTACTCTGGAAGTTATAGCTCCTGAGCAATTTGTCTGTGTTCTTTGTATATGATTTATCTTGTCTAATAGGTGTCAGGACATGTCTGGACTGCAGAACAGCATAAGGTAAAAAGGGAGCAAGAAGCAAAGAAGCCTGAAGCCTACCTGGGTTGTGCCATGGCAGTAGGGGGGCTTACCCCTATGCAGCTCCACATGCTGAGGTGCAAAGTTGCCCCTAGATAGCCTGGTGAAGGCAAGTGGCTCTGGTGTTACCAAACTGACGTCCTGGGCCTGAGCCAAAATGCATGTTTGGTGCCACTGACTGCAGCACACTGATTAACCCAAGGCATCAGCCAGGTAATGGCTGCTGAATGTATCAGTAAGCTCCTGCCAGGGCAGCATTCGTTGTAATGCTCTAAGCTTCAGAGAGAGCAACAGTAAAGAGGTCTTCAGACCCTGTTGGCTCTTTCCCCAATATTAAGCCCAGATCTAGGCTTGCCTGTGTTTGCCTGGAGAACAATTTGTGCCCCGAGACAAACAAAGAGACGCTTGCTGCTATTACCAGTAGCATTCATTCTACCTCGGGAGGTGTTGCAGAACATGTAAATCCGCTTAGCTCTTCATCCTTTGGTTTCCTTAATCAGGTCTTCAGCTCCAGCCTTTGAAGCAGGCTTTACTTACAACAGACCTATTAAGTTATTTGCTCCTGCTATTGTATATCCAGGAGATCCACACATGCCCCACAGTTACACAGAAGCCATCTAGACTGACACCAGCATTTATGCAAGTCTGCATGATTTATCATTTGGTGTAGAATTTGGGCCAGAGTGCCAACCCTATACTTAAAAACTACTGTGCCATGGAGAGTATCCCAGCAAATTCTCCCTGCCCCAGAAAAAAAGCAGGAGCTATTGGCTTCTAGTGGCACCATCTTTAATCCTAGCCTCCAACCACTGAATCATTCAGAAGCAGACTGAGATCTTCCATGCATTTTTTTGGTCCCTAATCCTGCCCAATCCTTCTCCTTTGATATGTAATGGATGACAGCTATGGTGACTGGCTGCTGTTTGCCAAAGGGTGATTTAGGAGACACCAGCTGCTAAGGTGTGTAAGCATTGGGCAGGGTAAAGTCAGTGTGGCCTGGAAAAGGAGATTTGCTGCTGGAGCTGGGAAGGTGCCATGGGTGGAGCTGATGGTGAGTTTGGCCTGATAATGCTTTACTGAGATGGTGAGATGGGCTAAATAACCCCAGCAGCATGACACTAGCTCCCATCCTGCCTTCCCACTGGGCCAATTACAGCAGGAAATCAGGCTCTTCCAACCCAAGCATTAAATGTGTGCCCACAGACATATGTAGGAGTCACTGCCTCATCCCAAAATAGTTCAAAAGTCATTTGCTCCTTTTAATGCTAGCTCACCTCCTTCTTACAAGCTTTGCGAATCAGCTGTGCTCCTCTTGTTCCTAATCCTGGCCCTCATCTTAGCACAGGACCTTGGGGAGCTCACCCTTAGGGAGAGCAATTAAGCCCTTGAGGACGCTGTGCAGGCTCTCATCTCAGCCCTCAGATTTACCTCATGGTAAAACACTAAACTCCTTGGCTCCTGCTGAGTGAGGCCCTGCCCTAAGCTTTCTGGGGTGTTTTCACTGCCTTTGGTATTTGATTAGCACTGATGCCATGTGGGTGGGGGTTTTAGGCTCCTGTATCGAGACCACATGGACAGGAAAGGGTCTAAAGAGCTGCATAGGTCAATATGTACATGTGTCTGTGAGGCTCAACAAGCAGAAGTGAGGGTGGCATCCTGAGGGAAAACATGGATCTTTGATTTGCTCAGGTGTGTTTTGAAAAAACACAGCAGAAGTCATAATGGTTGGGGTTTGGCTTAACATGGGCTGAAGATCTCCTGGGCTTTGTGTCCTGTTCTGCTGGGTATTGTTATATGTTTAAAAGCAATATGGCCACTATAAGGGTGAAAGTGTCCTCATTAGTTTTGTACTAGTTCAGGGTCTGTAAGCAAGGATACCAAGCCTATTGTTAGGGCTCAAGCTGGCTCACAAAGAGGCGTAATTTATTTGGGTTTGTAGTCCTGTAAAACCTGAAAGTTAAAATCACCTCGTGCAAAAGGGGTTTAATTCATTTAGATTCAACTCAGCATCACTGGTCTATAACGTTAAGAGCAGAATCTGAAGAGTTTGCTGTAATACTTGCAGCACCAGTCTGGCTAAGATAAGGGTTGCATCATGTGGAGGAAAATTGCCTTTGATTTACTGATGAATGGGATGAGATTTTTCTGTAAGGCTAAAATGAGACCGTATCTCCCGCTGTGAATCCAGTGTTGATTACTCTGGGCCGGATTCAACTCATTAAACAAGCATTATAGTTTGCACCTAGTGTACAGGAAACTACAGTGTAAAAGCAGATGGGGTTGTGGCCTAGGCTTAAGACAAAGGGTAATATGGATATTAGGTCTCAGAAAAGCAGAAGTTATCCTTATTGTGAAGAGAAGTGAGTGCCAAGTTTGGCTGATCACTGAATGTGAGGTTGGTGCCAGTAGTCCTGAATGGAAAATATTTGTTTAGGACAAATAGAATTGTCTCTGTGTGTTATTGGGAAGGCTGAGAGTACCCCTTTCTTATTACTGACTTTGCCCTACATTCACCTTCTAGACAATGTTGCTTGGGTTATTTATTTTGATCCTGTGGTCCTTAACCTTGACTGTGGCCTTAGCAGAACAACTCAGTCAGGGCACACAGTGATTATCCCTGCTGGCACCCTACCTCATCTTCCATCTGTAGGCTGCATTTGATTCAGTTTTGGACTTCCTCAGACCTACCTATACCAGTGTGGTAGATATCAGGTGCCCACCAAAAGCTGCTCTATAACTCCCTTTCCTCAACTGAGCAGGAAGAGAAAATATAAGGAAAGGCTTGTGTGTCAAGATAAGGACCGTGGAAGATCATTCACCAATTACTGTCACAGGCAAAGCAGGCTCAATTTGGGGAAATCAGTTTAATTTATTACCAACCAAATCAGAGTAGGACAAGGAGAAATAGAACAAAACCTCAAAACACCTTTCTCCACCCCTCCCTTTTTCCCATGCTTAACTTTACTACCAAATTCTCCACCTCCTCCCTTGCAATGCAAAACCAGATGATCATCCAACATCTCCCTCCAGTTGAGAGCTTCCCTATACCCAGGAATCCTCAGCCAGTTTCAGAATTACATACAGCTTTTCAGAAACTTGCCTCCATGTCCATGTACCCCAAATCGTCTTTTGTTAGGGCAGCACTAAGCCTCAACCCTAACACAGGAGACCACTTCAGTGAAGCACTGCTAGTTCAAAAGCTGATGACACAATCAACCCTAGAGACAGCAGCACTTACTGTAGGTCTTTAGGTCCTTGCTTTTAACATGGTGACAGACCCAGCTCTTTAGTTCCTTCTGGAGTTGTCCATAACCCTAATCCCAGAGTTAGCCCAATAGCTGCGTCAACTCAGGCCAAACTATTAGATAATTAGCTTTGACAGTGATCTCACAAATAGCCATCACCATAGGAGGACCCATCAAATGAGATACTTGGCTGTGCTACTGCCACAGTCCTTTTCCTTCCTCAAGAGACTCTGCAAGGCACAGCTCCTACACAAACCTCTCTCATAACTCCAATGATAGCCTGAGGTATGTCATAGGAGCTTTTTATTGTTGGCCTTTCCTGAGGCTGTCTGAACAACAAAGTGTAGGCAGCCTTGGTGGGATTTGGCTCTCCTTACTTTGGCCAGCCCAGCTTCCCAGGGTTCATCTGGATAGTCTGCTCTCTCTCACTGGTCAGTGCAGGGCACTGAGCTCACACAGTGAGCAGCTCTGTCTGAGGAAGGTGGGATAAATAAATATACTGGATTTTCCTCCTTTTCTCTCCACTGACAGCCAAGGGAGCTTTTGCACACTTGCAGACTATTGAAGGCCTAAAGTTGGGTGTGCTGTATTCCTCGTGGCTATGAAAATTTATATTTAATGAATAACCTAAGCAACTGTGATCAAGTGTTGCTGACTAGCCCTATTCCCCCCATTTTATTAGTCTCTGACTTGGTCATATACTTCTAGTACTTGCAGTGTAATTAGTAAGCATGTTACCGGCTATGGTCTATGTACAGCTCCCTGCACTGTGATCTAGGGTGCGTAGGAGGGGAGCCCATGCTGCAGGGGCTGCTTGGTCCTGCTGCAGGAGGGCTGTAAGCACAGGGTCTCAGTGATGCTTGGACATTTGGTGCCATGGATTTCAGCTTCTAGGAGCTGAGATGCTGTCAGCTGAGTCCTTCCTTGGGGCACCTGCCACTTCAGAAAATGCCTCCGAGACCGTGCCTCCAAGCTCATCCAGCATGTGCTGAGCAGGAAGGGATGGTAAGAGGAGGTCATGAAGAGGTGCAGCATTCAAAAGAAAACAGAATATACCCACAACCTCCTTTTTGTTATGAGCTGCTGGAGAAACACCTGGTAGAAAGCTGATTTCAGCTGATTTCAACTGTTACCTGATAGCAGCTTGATATCATGGTGCCATTTTGGGTGGGGTCTTTGTGGAGAACAGCTTTGTTACAAGAACATTAAAGCTGTAACAGCTGGCTCAAACAATGTAAAGAAAGGGAAATAAAAGAAGAGGATAAGAAAGTAATTGTCATAATTAGGCAGGAGGAGAAAACTGAATAGGCTGTGTTGGGGGAGTGGAAGCAGCAAAGCACTGCTGGGCTACCTGCTGCAGGTGTTGAACTGTAATGGCAAAGTCTCAAAAAAATTGAGTTGTGTAATTAATAACCTATGAATAATGCAAATAGGTGCCCTCACAGGTAGTTGAATAACTGATTTTGTTACAAGGATGCTGCATAATTCCACAATGTGCTTTTCTTCCCTGGCTGTCTTCTTGATTTTCTTCCTCCTCCACATTTTTGTTTCAGGACTTGGCTTTCTTTTCATTGAATCAGTAAATTTCCTGTGTCTCACTCTGTTTCATTGCTGCTTAGAAAGAGATCCTTAACAGCTTGGCCCAGCCAAGGTGGGAGGAAGTGAGAGAAGGATATCTGGGGACCTCCGTCATAGAATCAGCAAGGTTGGAAGAGACCTTTAAGATCATCAAGTCCAACCTTTTACCCCAGAACTGCCAAGACAACCACTAAATCATGTAAGTAAGGGCCACCATCCAGGGATGGTGATTCTGCCACTTCCCTGGACAGCCTGTTCCAATGCTGCCCAGGGAATTTGTGAATTTGTTCCAATTCACAAAGAGTTCACCCTCTTTGTGAAGCAATTTTTCCTAATATTCAATCTAAACCTGCCCTGGTACAGCTTGAGCCGTTACATCTTGTCCTATCATTTCTTACTTGGAAGAAGAAACAATCCCCCATGTCACTACAATCTTCTGAGGTAGTTGTAGAGGGTAATAAGGCACCTCCTGAGTTTTCTCTTCTCCAGGCATGATAGGTGGCAGAGGACCCTTCAGAGGAGGAAAGACTGGAAAAAAACTAGTGTCTGTGCCAGGTTACAAGTAGGCTAAACTACAGGGGATGTTGGTAGCTGTACTCCCACAACACTGGAACAGCTTCTCCAGCCACCCACTGCCTCCATTGTCCAGAGCACACTTACAGCCCTGCAGGATACAGGGTGGGAGAATAATCTGCACTGGCAGCTGAAACACATGGCCTGTCTCTTGTGTTCGTTTCCTTTCCTCACCCTTGAGAGTAGTTTTCAACTCTGGATGCATTCAATCGCTGAGGACCCAAGGGCAAGACACAGCAGAGGAGCAAGAAGTGAAGACATCAGGCTTAAGCACCCTTCCAGTGGCAGCTGGCACATCTAAGGAAGAGAAGGGCAGGCTGTGCCATTGGTGTGTGTGGTGACTGTAGGCACAGCTATCTGATCAGGGGGTACGGCCAGGTCACCCTGTGGTGGTAGCACTCCTGGCACATGCTGCTTTCAGGGAACAGCAAACATAGGCACCTAGGAGCTGTCTTGAAGGTCTGCTGGGTTGTTTGCAGGCAAGAATGAGGTGAAAGTAAGACGGGACAGATATGTTTGCAGCTTAATAGACTTTTTAAGACAAACAGCATTTAATGTAACATAGGCACAAAGCAGGCACTAGCTTGGAGCAGGCATTACATTTGCATATATGTTAGAAAAATATCCTATCAGGGTGTGATCATTTCCGGTGAGGAGCAAGGATAGCTTCCTGGCCCAGGTTCTTTTAATGGCTTGAATAAAGGCTGGGATGTCAAATAGGACTAAATTTAATCCGTAGTTAAAGGATTATTTCTTGGCTCTTCATCAGTTACACATTCAGAGGAAACCTGGTGATCTTGGGTATGTCACAATAGCAATAACTTCATTACATATTAACCATGTCACAACTTGGATCTGCAGCCAAACTCTGCTGGCAACAGAAGCCTTTTTACTGACATCTTAACTTCACTACTGTCAGCCAAATGCCTTTGGGGCAAAGTAGGAGGATTGAATTGGTTGTTTAAGAAGGTCATTTAGTTCTCCCCCCGCATATGGCAGGGAACAAACCCAAAACCTGAGGCTGCCCCTGGGCTTCTGGCAAGTTTCTCCAGCAGCAGCAATGACTTTCCTCCTCTGGCTCACCCACCTTCTATCCTCTTGTGGGGAGCAGCAGAGCTGCCCCCAAAACCCCAGCATTGCTCAAGAGCTGGCCTGCACCTCTCTCCAAAATAGGTCTCTCCAGAAACTAAACTTGCCAGAGAGCTGAGCTGCTGGGGCTCACTCTCCATACGGGCAGCCCTGCCAGGGGGCTCAATGGCAGGGCCCTGCTGCAGTCCAGTGCCTTGCCCAGGCTGGGTCTACTCCATCACTTGCTGTTGGCAGGAGCTTTGATACCTGGTTAAAGAAGGTGATTAAAGCCACTCAAGAGACCTTTGAGAAAGCCATAAGATTCTGGCATGTTGGTGGGGCATAGCCATCACTTGTTGCACGGCTGGTGAGGAGTGTCTGCCACCAGGCATCGGAAAGGGGCAAGGGGACACTTTTAGTTGAGATAAATAAGCCCAACTGTGCTGGGGGGCTGTGGTCCACTTTGCTGGAAATTTTTGCCCCTTGCATCATGCTCTCTGTTAAATTTTGTTAATCTGGAATGTATTTAGGGCTTAGAGCAAACCTGGGAAAGCAAACAGAGCTTGGGAAAACAGCAGAAGGGCAGGAGGGTTGGAGCTAGATGGTCTTTAAGGTCCCTTCCAAACCAAACTGTTCTGTGATTCTATGATGATTCTGTGATACAATGCTGCTTGTAAAAGCAGTCTAGCCCTGCAACTGACCTCTTCCTGTGGGTGTGCATACATGCATCTGTAGTGGGTGTAAGAAATACTCAGTAAATACCTTCTCTATGGGCCAAAGACTGTCTTTTATTGTAAATTCAAGGCTGCTGTTGCATAAGTAGAAACAGTTATTTAAAAGTGTGTTGAAGAAGGCATTTAGAGTGCAGGTGGAGGAATAAACCACTGCAAAGATGTAAGGTCAAAAGTATGTTACTTCCAGCTCTTTCAGTCTCCAGTGATACAGGAGCAGCAGCCATACATATCATTTTGGACCCACGTCCTTGCTGCTGGGTTTGGATTTGGGTTGTTAGGATGGGAAGGGGTTGGAGCCATTGTCAGTAAGTAGCATCACAGAGGGAACTTAAGTGGTTGTATCCTGTATCTCAGGTGACTGCTAGAAAGAGAGGTAAAGACAACTCACTCTGCCTCAACAACAGGAGGTAGAAGCAGAATCCAAAGGAAGCATGTCTTTAGACTGAGCAAATAAATGCTTTCAAAGGCTTTTGCATATATACACACATATATATGTATAAGTGTGTGTATATATAAACATAAGAAAAGTTGGGGGTGTTCAGCCTGGAGAAGAGAAGGCTGCATGGAGACCTCATAGCAGCCTTCCAATGTCTGAAGGGCGCCTATAGAGATGCTGGGAAGGGACTCTTCATTAGGGACTGAAGTGATAGGATAAGGGGTTGCGGGTTCAAACATAAACATGGGAAGTTTAGATTGGATATGAGGAAGAAATTCTTTACTGTAAGGGTGGTGAGGCACTGGAATGGGTTGC
>JAOEHY010029994.1:0-29714 GCA_025447955.1 Psilopsiagon aurifrons | reverse complement strand
TTTGAAGAACTAGATTTTATCTTCCCGTCCCACCCCCTTGCCTTCACCCTGTGCCTATTTCACTAAAACCTGCCTTTCGGGTCAGTGTGCTGGTAAGAGATTAATTTTGCACTGCGAGAAACACCGAGCAGAGTATTTCAGCTTTGACATACGAGACGTCTGTTATAATACTGTAGTTTTTCTAAATTAAATATTAGGAAAAATTAAACCCAATTGTGGTTCGTATCCCTATGGAAAATATTTCTGTTCAAAACAGTCCCTCCACGCTAAATGACTTAAGTAACTGAAAACACAATAAATATGCAGCAAGTTAAAAACTCAGATTATTCAGGTTTTAAGGCTTATAACTAAAAGTGGTTTAATGTTTCATGCCTAATAATAGATTACTCCTATCACATTTCTAACCTTTATTTCTACCAGCTTTGAAGTCCAGCCATATAAAGGCTGTTTGTAGAACCACACGAAAGTTAAAGCAAATATTACTCAGAGTGATTCATATGAACAAGAATTTGCAATGAAGGCAGAGGGTTTTTTGTGTCTGTATCAAAGGAAATGAAATGTTTGCAATATTTTCCAGTTGATAAATGCATTAAAACATTTTAGTTGTGTAGTATGAACATTGCTGACATAAACAGACTTTGACCTGAAACAGATTGCATTCAGCTCTGTGGGGGAGGCAGCATTAAAAGAAATAAAAATAAAATAAATAAAAAACCACCCAAATTCCTAGATTTCAAAATCTGCCACAAGGTCACTGCAGCCCTTAATTAGCTGAATACATTAAGGGAAGGCTAGAACACAGACTCTGAAAAGAGAGCAAATGTGTGTTTAATCCTCTGTTCTTTGCTTACAGATTCCTCTTTCAGAACGAGTAACCTTATTTTCTCTTTAAATATCTATTTACCTTTTTGAGCTTTGCATAGCAAAGCAGGGTTTTCTTCTCCCCTTCGTCCCCCGTCCCCCCCCACTGTTGCAAAAGAAATTAGTTTGTTGCTAGTTGCTATGCATTGGCAGGATTTCTGCATAAAGAATGTAAGCCATCTATCTTTGTATTCAAGATATAGTTAATCTGGCAGTTAAAATACTTTGGAAACATTTTGATGACTTATCTGGAAAAGTAGCTTTGCATTTTCAAAGAAAACTCAGAACTGTATTGCGAGGGGAAGATAAAAGATATATGAAGTGTTTGTTCCAAGCGATACTATTCATTTAAAGATCAGAATGTAGCCCCACCCAAGCAATTATTGTGGAAAAACAAGACAAAAATCCTCATACAGCTTTCTGACACAGTCTTTTTTAGGGAAACAAAATAACTATATTACAGTTATAGTCTAATGGATTGCAAGCTGTTTTATTAGAGTCAGCTGAATCCTGTTTAGCATAAAAAAGAACTCTGTTTGCTATCAAGAACACATTTACATTAATATGACTTTGACAAAGTAAAATAAAATCACATTAAGATGATGTAAGTAGATAAGACAATGAAATCTCTGTGAGATAGTTCTGGCTCACTGATTAGAGTCAAGTCCCTACAGGAAAGAAACATATTTTTACACCAAGTATCCATATGTTTTTAAGTCATAGAGTGGCCAAAATTAATTCCTTGCTTAAACTATTTCCAGCAAGAGAAAAGAGAAAGTTTATCGTTATTGTTATTTTTCCCTTGAAAGGTAAAATTTCTGATAAACCACATTTTTATTTGCAATAATACAAACAAGTTTTGTTCTCTGCACTAGCCTGTAATCATCCTGATTATTGCAGGGGACTTTCCAATATAGAGCAGCTGAAAACAAGGTTTTAGATTACATGGTAATTTAGGAATGCATGAAAAGCCAAGCAGTCACCATAATAGAGCACTGCATAAACTTCATGGCTTTTACAGCAAAACATAACATATGTTTTGTGATTCATTCAAATGATTTTTTTTTTTTTTTTTTTTTTTTTTTTTTTTTTTTTTTTTTTGGTTAAAAATATGTCGAGCTCCAGTATTCATCCTGTATTTGGGAAACCTACTCTCAAAAACTGACGACGACACCAGCACCCCAACTTTGATGTCTCTCTTTTTAGTTTGGTCATTAAAAAGAATGGCAGTGATGGATGGTGATAATGCTGTGGATTTTATGAGTAATCAGGCCTTGGCAGCCACTCCATTTCTTTTGTAGTGAAACTTTAATATTCGTTTGGCCGTGTGTAAACTGTTTCTTCTTTTGGAACTACGTTGCACAAGTTACTCACCAAGCATTACAAAACAGTTATTACCCAAAAGTTAGCGCTTAAATTTAACACCTGACTGGCTGAAGTCCCCCCCCCCCCGGCACACAGCTCTCATGTAACAGCCCTTCTGTGCCCGGGCGCTGCTGCCTCGGCAGGAGGAGCGCAGAGGAAGGCAGCGGGCTGCTGGCAGGCCCTGGCAGCAGGAATGAGATGGATTCTTCAGCTGCACGGCCAAGCCCTGTGCACAGCACAGCGCACCCCGGGCACCCCGGCTCTCCTCGCCCCCTTTCACATGCTTTTCAGTGAACTTGCTGCAGCAAACACCAGGTGTCTCCACTTAGCTGGGCTACAGCTCCAGAAAGGGGGCTGCGACCAAAGGAAAACCCTACAAAACAGGGGGGAAATATATTCGGGTTTTTCTTTCCATTGCCTCTAATCTGCCTGCTGCAAGACTGTGTGTGCGGGGAAGAGAACGCATGTACGCGCAGATATCTCGCACCGGGGTCGTATTTTATTTTGTCACTTGATACGCCTCTGTCAGGCGAGGCAGGACTTTCCAGAGTTTGAAATAATCCAAATTCAATCACTTTAAAGCTGCTACAATATGCAAGTCCTGGCAGCCGTTTTAAATTAATGGGACATCAGATGTGCTCTGATCCTCTCAATTTCCTTGGGCAAAAGAAATTCTGCTGCAGTGGTAGCGGGAGGGGAAATAGAGGGCTATCAGTAAAATAAATGTCAGCTTTTGTCTGCTGATAGAAAAATGCATACAGCAAAAAAAAAAGGAAAAAAAATCCACATTATTTATTCCTCTCTAATTAAAATGTATTTTTATATGCAGCAAGGATTATCTCGGTGGTTTGGACAAGTGAACACTGTGCAGCCTGATCCACATGAACGGACATTAAACCAAAATACAAAATTGCTTTTCATTCGGTGTTGTACAAATACAGCTAAATATTTTGTTTGGGTCTAGATGTTTATTTTTTGTGCCTGCTGCCCTGTTTATCAATAAAAATGCTACAATTCCCACCTTGAAAGCCCAGTTCTGTGGCATAGACGGGATTTTGGCAGGAACTTGGGGGAAAAAAGAAAACCAAACCAAAAAGCTCCACAGCAAGGTGCCAGAGCCCATGCAGATGCACTTGGTTTGGGATTTACTTAGAACACGTAAACATTCATTGGGTTTGTCAAAAGGTTTGCAGACTTAAGAACCTTTTGATCAAACCTGGGCTGTGTTTTGAGGAAACCTACACTGGAATACGGTTTACAAGATGCAATTCAGTAGCTTTGCTTTTGAAACACAAACAAGCCCAAAAATTCAAATGAAGGCTCCAAACCTTGCATAAAAGCACAAGCTTTTATGGTACGTGGTTTTTGCTGATGTGCTGGGTTTATCACGCAGGGCTATGTCCTGGCTACAAGGGTCCACGTTTCGTGAAGTATTTTTCCTGAAACAAGAAGCACAATGCAAGCTGTTAGAGTTAAATTGAGGACAAGGCATTTCTTTAATTCTGATTTTTCAGTTATTTGCTTTGTATGAGGAGAGCCTGGCTGCTTCTGCGCTAACTGGGACTCACATTGCCAGACAGTATGTTTTAAGTTATTTTTAAAAATGCTGGGTTTTGAAGGCTCTTAAATCCTTTGATGTAAATGAAAATAAAATCATGGTCTGGAACCTAACAGAGACTTTTAATCTTGATCTTTAAAGCGTGAATCATACTACACCATAGAGTAAAATTATTTTCTGTCCTCTGCATTCACTTTATAGGCACTGATATTTGATATTTATAGGTGGCAGTTAGAGATCTCAGGTAGTCCCAGTGCCTCATGCCAAGCTCAGTACACAGTTACTGCCTTGCCGTCTATGGCTGAGATTTCTACAGCTTGGCATTTGTCTCATTTAAACATGACATTTCAAGAAAGTCTGATTAAAACAAAGCAAAGCAGAAGCAAAATGTCTCAAATTCCAGGTGTGTAATGTTATGGCAACAAAGCAGACCAATTACTGGCCTAGAGCAGGAACACCAGTGTCAAGGTTGGGGTGCTGCAATAAAATTACAGAAAAGCTTCTCCCATAGCCACCCTGGAAAACCCAGACAACATTTTCTGCCAGAGCTGGGGCAGAGCCTGAGCCCGAGCCCAGCACAGAGAGAAAGCCCAACTGACTGGCTGCTCCCCCGGGCCTCAGAAGGGCAGCCAGTGCACGGATGCCAGGTTTCAAATACTGCATGAAGAACAACCAGCTAAAATACATTGATCAGGTTTTCATTCTGTAAAATTCTGACCTGATGCTAGGAGAGCATCCCCTTGCAGATCTGCCAGCACAGGTGTCCCTTCCTCTTGCCTGCCTGGACCTCAGGTTAGCAGCTGCCAGGATGCTCCCTCTGCATGAGCACTCTGTAGGGACAGCAGGTACCAAAAAACATTGCCTCTTTTAGTGGTCCCCAAACAAAGGTAACAGTGAATTCCACTGAGGATGCTGTCCTCAGACCAAAGTGCTCCTCTGAGATCCTCTGCCAAGCCAACTGCCTGGCAGCTGCAAGGGCACAGCAGGGCCGATGGCACCGGATATATCTGAGATTTGCCGTTGTCCCAGTGGTCATCCCAAGAACTGCTGAGAAGCTGTACACAGCCTGTGAGTGCCCAGTTTATGAACAGACAAGTGTGGTGGGAAGGGGTACCAGCCCCTTGAGGTGTGCCATGGATGTTGTCAGATGGCTTTTATTCTCCAGGATCCTGGAGCTTTTGTCACAGGAGACTGTGATCAGCAAGAAATGAATTCTAATATTTGTTTACATGTCACACAGTCTCCTCCCAGCAAGTATGAAGACCACTCAGGATGCTTTCCTTCCACCAAACCATGACAGAAGAAAAATCACGATAGCAGTTCATCTCACCTATATGAACCGGAATTGAATCCTCGAGTCTGAATCCTTCTAGATTAAAAGCTCTCCATTACCTCCACTGAAGTTTTATGAAGAATTTCAAGATTTTTCCCTAAATAAAAAGTAACAAATTAATCTAATAGCATGGTGAAGTTTCTATTTACTGCACACAACAGTCAAGATATTCAGACTTACAGCTCTCACTGCAACTGCAATTCAGTTTCCTTGCTTGTACATAATGTTTTTATCTACTATGAATGGGGTTATCTTTAGTCCCTTAAGAAGCCCATATAATTTGGCTGTCACAGTTTCCTTAAGAACACCACCTTGGAATCTCCTGACTTTAATTTCGATTAAATCTTGTCTATAGCATAACATTAATGATATTTCCAACATGTATAGTGACTATGAAATCAACCATTACACACATGCTGCAAGTACATTTGTAATGTTCAAGGACTATTTGTAGAGACAACATCTCAAAGTAATATGAGGATCTGATCTTGATAAATCTAACAGCCCCAACAGGACTGCCTCCTCTCTGTTTCAGGCTTTGCAGCTGAGCTTTTCACTGTGAAGCAAATTCTCCTGGCCAAGCAGGTGGAGACAGCAGATATGACCCTGCCTCAAGTCCTTTCCCTACCTTTTCTGCCATGAAGACTTTTCCTGTTGCCTGGCCACAGGAAGATGGTGGTTCTCAGGACAGAAATGCCTCCTGGCACGTGCTGCAGCATCCAACCTGCTGCAGCAGTGCATTAAGGGAGCTCACCCAGACGCCCCTTTGCACTGAGCTGTGCCCAGTCCCCAAGAAGAGATTGCTGATGCTGTCTCTGTTTTGTAAGGAAATGAGGCAGGACATTTAGCAGTTGAGAACTAAGGCTTCCTAATTAGCCATCCAGTAGTACACTGACAGATGGCTGTTTCTATTTTTGCCTCCCTTACTCCAGGCCCATTCATTCAGCATGCTCCTTTTAATTACACAGGATCATGTGCCCAAAAACGTTGTCCGCTTTTTCCTGAGTGCATCAGTTGGTCTAACAGGAGATGTTATCTTTCCCTAAAACGCCACTTCAGTTTCCCCATTTGTTTTGCGGCATTGAAGGCAACCTCCAGTTTGTGTCTGCTTCTACTTGGCAGCTCCCATGAGCTTCAGAAGACCAAAGCTTTCCACAGAAGAGCAAATATTACCTCTCCCATGCCCCAGAGTCCCCCCACCTCCCACATACCTGCGAGCCAAGCTGGCAAGGAGGAGCATCAGGACACAGCAAAAGGCAAGAAAGACTCAGCATAAGGCAATCTGTATCAGCAAAAATTCGAGCAAGGCAGCATCCCATAAAGACTTCGTAAATCTCCCTTTCTCCCTAAAAAGCACAGGTCCTCAATTCAGTATACAGTAGGGCCAAAATAAATGCATAGGCTTAGCAACCCAAGAGTGACATGCTGTTTCATTCCTGTTCCCCCGACTCCATATCTTCTTCTCATCCCCAAAACTTTCTTAAAATCTTGACTGTATTTTCAAACTAAGAATGTCCTAATTGCAAAGGAAAGAGAAGTGGGGATGAAAAACAAGACTGACAAAAGCCTGGGGCTCTGTGGGGACCAAATTGCAAGCCGCCCTCCATGGAAAGGCAAAAAACTGGCAGGAGCCCAGCTGAAGGGTTCAGGGCCACCTGAGCAGACCCACCACCACTTTTCTGGAAGGATCTCAACCTGGAACTCACTGTTGTTGTGCAACTTACAGGGAATGTCTGTCACCAATTTATGTCCTGTGATCAATGGCCCTGTGGAAACTCCAGCACCAGTAATGAGTAAGTAGCAAATAATGTGCTCCATCTTTCCAGCCCTGGCTATAATGAAGACCATCAAGTGGTACAGATTACTTACTTCACCTTAGCCATGTTGATTTCTACAACCTGGGAATCTAGCCTAGGTTTCATCTACTTCACGAGGGAAGTAAACCATACAGGATCATGGCACAGTTGACAACGTAGGTAGACCACAATTTCCACATAATTTGGCTGGAGGGAGGGTAAGGCTATTTGCATTGACAAGATGGTGCAAGCACAGCTTACCAAGTGTAGAAAAAAATCCAGCCGCAAAGAGGCTTGGTAGGAGCTCTGGCACCAAATCTCTGCAGGACCCCAAGCTTTCTGAAGTCTGTGGGAAGCTGGGAAAGCTCGTCCAAGCCATGTTTCTAAGAATACTGAGGGGCAGCTTGACACTCTGTCAAGTGCTGGAGGTTGCACTGCACATTCACACTCAGCCACAATACCATTAGGGTTTTGCTCATTTGGCACCTCTTCCTAATTTACTTTATTTCTATTTATACCATAATGTTTCTGGGTTGAGACTTTATCGGATGCTGACATGTTGTACAGAGCCAAACTTTGGAAGGAGGCTTTGGAAAGAAGTCATTTAAGGGGGAATTAAAAAATGCCAGAGCACTGGGAAGGGCGAGGGGTGGCCACTGTAACTGTAAAAAGGCAACTGGGATGGTTTTCTGCAGGTCTAGGCCAATGCTCTCTTGCCAGGCAAGGCCCAGCGGGTCCCTGGGGGTCTGTGGAACATACTCAAAAGTTTATGAAGGCTAATGGGGAAAAGACTAACCTCGCTGACAGCAGCTTTCCACACCTGGCTCTGAACCTCCATTGGAAAATGGAGGTAGAGGTTTGCAAATCAAGAGAGGCTGAAAACCACAGCATAAACATGTCCCAGCTCTGTCTCTGGGGTAGCCAGTAATTGTGTCTGATGACTACTTCTGAAATAAATTGCTCAGTTACTGTGATCACACTGCAAAACATAGGCAGAGGGTGGAGGTTAACACCTTCTGTCCTTTGCCTTCATCTGTGACCCAGTGACATGTTTGTCATGGCTTGGCTGGAGCACATATGGAGCTCCTGAGAAATGGCTTCCAGGAAAAGCCTGTACATACTGCATCTGAATAGTACCAATCAACAATTTCAGTGGTTAAAACTAAGAGCTCAAATACAAGTAGCAGATAAGAAGAACACAGCTGTTGATGTTGACATGTTGCTGGCCTTGTGGAATGATGATAAACAGCTGGAAATGCACGTGACACACTGGGGAATAGTGATGGAGTAAATAATTTCAGGCTCGCTGGAACATCAGAAATGAAAAGGCAATCAACAGAGGATTCTGAATTCTTCCTTTGAAAATCATCTGTAGATCTTTTGCTGCTTTGTACTAGAATGGGCTTCAGTACGCTGGCTTTGGGAAGACACACATGATAGGGCTGCAGGCTTCCAGGTTTGCCTGGCATGCTGAAAACCTCCCAGTACAGGAAAAAACATAGAAGGTTGATGAATATCTTCAGGGAGAAGAAAAGAGAAACCCCGTTTCTCTGTTTGTGGCTGAGTGAAGATCTAGGCTGGGTTCACAATAGAAAATCTCCCTTCTTGGAGGAGGCTGTTTTTTTCCCCTCTGAATAATGACACTATTAATGAGTTCTCTGTGCAGAGCACGCTGCTCCCTACACATTTCCAAGGCCAGGTGTGGCTCTGTCAGCTGTAGGACTTCTCTTCAAGCCATTCCCCAGGGGAACCAGTTACTGAAGCATTAGAAGCCCTGTCTAGAGCTACCTTAAAACTAAAGGGAGCTTGTCTCTGTATTTCAATGGCATCTGATATTGTACTCTGCCATAAGCTTTAATTGTTTCTGTTCCGGAGAAAGCCTTTGTTCAATACAACTGCCTACTTCATGATGACATCATCCAAGACTGTGCAAAAAAAAGCACAGCCTGGAGTAGTCAGGCACGTGATGATGTATAAATAGCACTGACAGAACAATATTATAAACTCTATTGGTACAGCTGAGATAAAACCAGCAAGTTGCTGATTCATCTAAGATATCAGCTACAGGGATGGCATGAGGTTCAGCTACAATAAACCTTCTCAGCTAAAAGCATATTACTTCACCATGAATCAGCTGCTCATATCTTTCATTCTTTTCAGAAAAGCACCTGTCTCTTCCTGCTTTGATCCTCCATTACTAAATACATAAAATATAGGGCCTGGGTTTTATTTCTTCTTTCTTTACACTGAAATACATTGCAGTCAGAGAGTTCTCTAAGGCTTTATACACACATAGGCAAAGCAGAAGCATTCCTAAAACTGCTTGCCAAGTGCTTGGTAGTAGTGAGGTTTATGTTATTGTTCTTTGCTATGTTTCTACTTTGCCTGCCGCTAGAAAAACAAACAAGGGACCATTATTTCAATAAACCTGTAATATTGAACCATACTTCCAACATCTCTGAATCTGTAATGACTAGGTCATTTTATGGCTTTCAATAAGATACATGTGAAGTCAAGTACACAGCCACATACAATATGCTTTTCAGAGAGACAAAATGAAACTTCAAACACCAAACCTAGAAATACAAGAATTGAAGGAAAAAAAGGAAGCTAAAAGACAGATGACTTGCTCCTTGGAACACATCAGCAGTGATTACTTGTGTCTTGCATGGCACAGAATTTATGCTCTTCTCTGATTTAACTTTTAAACTATCTGGACTGTCACATCAGCCACATTGATGCTAAGCCCCCTCTTCACAGGAAGATGCTGGGGGAGAGTACATGGACTACAGTACTAAGAACTAGTGCTAGAGTTGCAAATACAGGGGCAGCTGCTCTTGGAAAGCAGTCTCAGACTGCTGCCTGTCTGCTTGCAGAACATGCATCACAGCAACAACAAGCTGCCCAGTGCAGGATGCTAACTAGCTGCAGCCACAGGTAAACGGGCAGTTCCAGGAATCCCTCTACTGTGGCAAATTCTCACCCATAACACAACCATCGTATTTTTAGACACAGTTAAAAGAGTTAAATGTTTAACTTTCAGTTTTTAACACTAACTCTATATGGCAAAGAGAATCATAGATAATAAATGGCAACTTGTAAACAGGCAAATTATGAGGTTTCTCTCCATGTCGGACAAGCTCTTCTGTAATCAGCACAATACTTCCCAGTGCAATGACTTGAGCTAATGAGTAGAGCCAGGACACCCACAGCCTGCTCTGTCACCTCTTGCATGACTGTCTGTCCTCCACAAAGCTTTCTTTTGCTTGTGCATCACCTTGTGATCAATGCATAATGATAACAAATATCTCTAGCAGCGCAGAAGACAACAGGTCACCCTCTCCTTGTGAATACCTTCCTGCTGGATCTCAGTGTACACTGGGTGACAGAAACAAGCTCTAACAAATGCAGCTGCCTTGTAATTTAATACCTGTGATTCCACTTACTGGTAACCTACTAAGTTTCTGTGTGCCAGCAACTTAGAGTCCACATTCTGTTCCTCAACAGCATGACCTTACACTGTGATCATCATTTACATGAGCATTAACTAAATGGACATACCAGACCCATTAGAACAGTCTGCTTTGTACAAGTAAAGAGCTTTATCTACTGACTGCATCTTGGTTTGCATCAAAGCCAAGTTGCTTGTTTAGGACCATTAAAATGAGCAAGGCTTATACAATTACGGAACTTTATATTAATTTTTAAAACTTGCAGATGTTGCAGTCTGTACATATGGGAGTGGCACCAAATGTTGCGATGATCGAAAAAGGTTATACTGGCTGGATTTTAAAATTAAGGAAGCAGGAAAAAGAAAAATCTCACCCTACCACTATCAAGGCATTACCCATATCTAGTTTTGCACACATCTTTTAGTTAGCAGCTTTACATTTCTGAGAGTGAGTTAATCAGCTAATTTTTTTATGAGCACAAAACCAATAAAATACTCTGGGGGGAAGGGGGAGGGAGAGAAGGGGCAGTGGCAACAAAAAGCCCTTATTTGCTTATGATGTATTTTTATATTCACTAAATCCTTCTTGCTATGCCCAGAGAGAAGACCTTTGCTGCACCGTAAGTTTCAGAGAGCAGTGCCAGGAGTAATCCTACATATCTGCCACTTGTGTCAACATCCTCCTCTGGTGTGAGCAGTGGTGGGAAGAGCACCCTTTGGGATGCCACTTTGCTGCCTCTCGAAGAATTTGCAGCTCTAGCATTATTTTGGCTGGGGTTGCTAGTCAATCAACATGCCGAGGTGCTTTGCAGAGAGCATTTAAGTGACTCAATGATCTACATAAACAAGATGCTTTATATTATCAACATCTCCTTTGTATTCCAATTGCATGTCAGTACTGGTAGAACCTACTGATGCTAAGACCAGCTTCAGCTTTGAAGCTTGGGACAATAACAAAATAACCTGCTATTTGTTTATGTTAGTAATAAAATCTGCTGGCAGTGACGATTTGATCGTGGCCTTAACAAGAAGCCTAGCCAAAAGAAACCTTCTCAATAAACAGTAGATGAAGGAAGCGGATGGGCTGGCTGTGGATTTTCTAAATCTAGTCCAAGAAGATGGTAGTTATGCTTAAAGTTTTAAATTATTTTGGACCCCATCTTTCCAAAAGATTGCTTGGGGGACAAAGAGAAATTGCAGCATTTGCCACTTCCTAGGAGAAAGGTTTTGAGAAATGGAGCAGAGCTAAACTCCATAATTCCTGTTTTCCTGAATCCATCAGCAAGGATGGAAGCACTGCCCCAGCATGGCAGGGTCTCCTAATTGCCATCTTTCTTGGGCATCCCTCTCTCTTTCTCCTTCTGCCCTGCCTCTATTCCTTCTGCCACATGGTCAGCCACAGGGATTATCCTGGGCCTTGGGGCTGGTGCCCTTGCATTGCACTATGAATCCATCTGGAGGACTGCAGCTGCATTTACATAATAACCAGACAGTTTGTTGAGTTTCTATATATATACATATATATATATATATGTGCTCTGTTCTCACTCTCTACTTTTTTCTATATATATATCAGAGCAATGCCACTACACCTGTAGGCACACTACATGGGAAGATACCTTTCGTGTGTAATCAGTGCTTATGCATCAGTCCTTAGGCATCAGCGTTGCATAAGTGAGGTAGAAGAAAGCTGGTTTATAATGCACTCTTAAGGAGACAATTTCAACGTTGGGCATTTCTTCCCCAGTATCTCCACCACTGGTGAACATGCGAATGTAATGTTGGCTCACCACAGTCTGGCGTGATGGATTTTATAATAGAGCATTTTATAGAGCATTTTGATAACACCAAAGACTTGCATGTGAGTAAGATTTCCAATACAGCAGCACAATGTATTCCAATTTCCAGTGAAATGGAGGCTTTCTGATTATTTTCACAGCACTGTACAAGATTTTTTGTGTTGTTTTTCTTTTTCCCTGTTGCACAAAAGGAAAAAAGCTCCTAATGTGTTCCTGAAATGCCTTGTGAAGCTAATGTGACTTACTCTATCAGCAAGAGAATGATACTGGAATGAATGAAAGTCAGTGGTTTTTTTGGGGGTTTTTTTTTCACAAAGTTTCTTAATATTCAGTCCTCATACGGTGTAGGGGAGTAAACTCTGAATTACACAAAGGCAAATACACTGAAATTTGTCAAAGTCAATAGAGTTATTCTTGACACCTGAGTAATTTGTCTCTTGGTATGATTCATTCTCCACAATCCACACTGAATGTCCGTAACGACTGCTTCTATTCGCTTACATTTTTAGCTCTGTTATAACTCTATTTTTTTCCATGATTCACAAATAGCTGGAGTCAGTTTCTTTCAGATGATGCTGTTTCCCCAACTTGGCTTCCCTATGAATAACCTCCATCATCACTATGCTACTTTTGCTTGAATGTTTCATTTTTAACAATAAACATCTATCCCAGATGCCTTATTTTCAGCTTCATTAAATGTTTTACTAGTTCATCTTGAGTCATGTCAATATTTACCTTGGACATGATTCCATATCCTTTAGTTTCTAATACCAGAATTCTCCAGACAAGCTTATTGTTCCTGGCTTGACTTCTCCAAGTCACAGCTTAAAAATTTTTGACATACTAAGTAAGATGCAAATTCACCCAACTATTTGCTTTGCTGAGTGCTGCCAGCTATGCCTACTTCAAACATCTTTGAACTGATTTACCTCAATTTCTGTGTGCACATGGGCCCCAAGCCTGTAACCAGTTACTCTAAGATCATTTCAAAGCCATTTAATAGCAACAATTAGCAGAAGAGAAAGCAGAAATCAGATATCAACTTCCTGGGTGTAGTACCACAACAGACCATTTCTACTGACCTTTCCCATCATAGAGAAAGGTGTCAGGAAACCAGGAGGGATTTCCAGCCCCTGCACCTTCACGCTGGTCCTCACTGCAGAGCCCCAGGTACTTTTCTGAGAGATGGGACTGTGTTTCTTCACTCCGGCTCTCTCCCCTGCTCCTGACCAGAAGGACTGATTTGTCCCAAGCCATGCACAGCATGGAAGTCATTGTGCTGCTTCTTGTACTAAGCAGGTCTGAAGAAACCCTGTAAAATAGCGAGCACCAGCAGGATGCTGTGTTTCCTGGAGAGGAGGACAGCAGCAACACAAATAACATCAATACCAAAGGTAATGGTAGTAACTAAGAGAGGAGATATGGTGCTGAGGGTCATACTGGAGCAATACAGAGCCTAGGAGAATGTAAAGGTGAGTGGAACAAGTTCTGCCCCTTCGGTAGCTGCATAAGAGCAACCTTTGTCTTTGACAAGAAGATGGCAACAACTTGAGTATGGTAATGACAAGACGTGTAAAGGAAAAAAGCCATAGACATGGAAAGGAGCAGCACGGGTGTCAGGGGATGGTGTTTTTGGGGAGGCAGTGGACAGCCAGTCTGTCTGTGGCACCCCAGTGTAAAGGATATCTGAAATAGCTCAGGTAGTCCTGAGCTGTTGACCACAGAGCCATCTGCACCCAGGCTGCTCCTCACTGCTGTAAGCATGCTTGCTTGAGCAAAGTTGCTCTAAAAATGTACCAGACAATGGGAAACAAAAGTTTGAGAAGTGGAATTTTCTCAATAATTTTCTCAATCTTCACACTGAGTTTACTTCAGGTCCTTTTTCAAAGCAGTAGCACAAAAAATGCAGTGTGAGGTTTGATATATTTTTATTTTATATTCATGTACTGCACTAGAATAAAACATTTTGAATTTTATATTGGATATAAAAAAAGCAAAGGTGTCAAGCTGTGAAAGTGCTTTGAAAATAACAAAGGACTTTATGTGGGATTGTTTGAGGTCATTTTATCTGTTGTTCCTGACAGTATTTAAATACCTCCTTTCAGTTTGAAATGCCTTTGGCTGTCATTCACTAAGATCAGTGGTGGAGACTAGCAAGGCAGCTGGGCACATACCACAAGGGGTTACATGGGGAGAGAAGCACTTACATTCTGAGATCTCCAAAGCGAGTATTATACCTGTGCTGTCCACCTATGTTTGACAAGAGGTGTCAATTTGGCCTAAGCCACCTTCTTTTGAGAAGGGAGACAATTTCACATCACGCTGACCTCCCCAAGCAACCTAGTTTTAGGAGCAGGTCAAGAAGATGGCTTTAGCTCTCAGCCAAGGTGTGCAACAGTTCTCAGATGAAATCCAGGGTAATAAGCTGAGTTCACACCGCAATCAGTGATGGCCACATGTGTAGATACATGGGTCTAGTTCTGAAATACCATGCTTAGGTGCTTTAGCAATAGCAGCACAAGTAAATATTTGTGTATTTAGCCCACATGCTATTGCTAACATCCCAGAAAGAGTCCATCGGCACAGTGTAATGAAGCTAATATTTCTGTGCACCCTAGACCACACTACAGCTGATTAGTTCCCCTGTGCTTTGATCCAAAAGGGCTGTACTGCCAAGAGGACAACAGAGGCTATGTTTGCTTTTGAAAGAACTTGCTCACCTCTAAAGCAGAGGTAGTTGTTCTCCTCTTTTGTCTAAGCCAGAATTAGAGAGAGTTTGAAACTGGGATATTCAAACTCCCTTCTCTGCCTTATGTCCCCCTGCATGTATACTCCAGAGAAAAAAAAACAGCTTGGTACGGAAAGGGAGATGAGACAGGATGCAGGACCACTGTCTCCCACAAACATATGCGGCCAAAGATAAAAGGGAATGGTTGAATACTAGAGTAAATGCGAGTTTCATGTAAATGATCACTTACAGAGACCTAATAAATGATTCTGTGCAATGCACTGTCAGAGACTTTTCTCTTCCATTTTTGTTTTGCATGTGTATTTAGGAGCTTTTTCCCCTTGGAGGATAATGTTCAGGTTTTAAAATTTATATTAATCTGTCATTACATTCATCTGTCACTCTGTGAAAGGGCTTCTTTTTTAATAAAGTGTCCTTTTTTTCTTTTTAATGTGTTTTGTATCAAAATGGAGTATTTAGAATAAGCCTATTCAACAGCAGTACTGCACAGGGTGGGATAACATGCAGAAAGGTTGCTTTTTGTGTAGCATGATCTCTTTCGACCCAAACAACTAATCAAAGTTTTACAGGTTTTGTATTTACTCTGGTGGGAAACTGGCAAGAGTCTTCATTGCAAATCTCTACTTCCAGTGGAAAGGACTCAACTAGAGACAGAGGTTTTGCTGACAGATGCCCAAGAGTTCTTTTGGGCAGGAGCTGTACTTTACCCACTCTCACCTCCTGGTCTGGTGCAGTTGTGAAAATCCCTCTGTGAGGTTCAGCCTGTGCAGAGGGTGCCCATGAAATCCTCGTGTTTCTTGTTGCTGTCATACAGTTATATGGACTAACTGCTTGCCGAGGGTCTCACTCAAGTCCACATCTGAGCCCCTGTGACCACAGAGGACACCTTTCTCTCACTCTTTTGCTGTCTCAATGGTTCTTATTCTGAGCTTGCTCTACCTTGTGACCTAACTAAAGTAGGCATCAGATTACTGTGCCATGATTGGTGTGTTCACTTCCTCTCGTTCACTCTTTGCTGGTATATTTTCAATTGTTCTTTCCCTAAATTGTTTTTGTTTGTCTTTTATTTTTTCCTTCCCATCAAAATACTTGGAAGAATTCCAGCAACTTTTTCCTGCTGCTAAATATGAGCATTTTATTTGCTAATGTCCATTTGAATTTGATATTGAACAGCATAATATTACACATAATATTTCACATAGGGCCCATGATTTTAGTGCCAACTGCAAGATAGAGATATGATAATCCCACCTGTTTGAGTTCTGATTTCTCTTCAGCTCTGGGAATTTCCATTTCACTTGTCTTCATTCCCACCAGCCATCCTGCATTTGGCCATATGATCGCTTTCCTTCCTGGAACATGAAACAGAGAGGACAGCCATTCAGCCTGCAGGTCATATACCTAGATTATCTTTCATCACTAGGCAGCTTTGCTGATAACAATCTGATTTCTTCTTTTAGAATAAGGGGAAAACCCTCCATGAAAAGACAGAGGGTGCAAGGATGCTTCTAATTACTCTGTGAAAAAAGGTCCAAGGCTCAATTCTTATTATTAGCCTCTATAGAGGAAATACAGAGTGACTCCAGTATAAGCAGAGGAAGCACAATGGTGTAGCTGAGATCCAGATCAAGATAAAGGTTTTGGAATATGCTGCTCTGAGTTGCCTTTTTCTTATATATATATTTTATTATAGACATCTCATCTCCTGCTTTATAAGTTATTTTGAAGGTTTACTGTATCTGAGAAAGCAGAGCAGATTATGAACTTTGATTGCTCATGGTTTATTCAATATTTTTAATAAAGTTTGAAAAGATTCCCTTCCATCAAAGACTGTCCCCTTTGATTAATCAATTGAATTTGATATTTTCTCCATGAAGAATACAAAGCAGCATACCCTTTGCCAGTTGTTTACAGGCAGCTTCACAGCACACAATGCAACAATTATTTTCTAAGTAAAAAAACTGTGATCAGAAATGTTAATAAACCACTTAATAATATAGCACCCTTTTCTTCCATTAAAAAACCACACAATAAGGACATATGAAACCATTTTTCATATAATCTGCATACTTTCCAAAGAGCATATTCACGGAAGCAAGAGTTGTCTCAAATGGCCTTCTTCACGTTTACATCTGTAACAGCTGCAGTAGCAGTTCTGTCAGGCCTGATTTTATTCAGTGTTGCAGGATCAACATAAAATCTAGGTTGAAAATTAAAGGGAGTAAATGTCCCTCTGACAGTCAAGAGAATGATTTTGGTCCAAGAGTATTTCTGGCCACAACTCACTTTCAAAAGCAGCTTTGTCATTTGTGCCTGCCTAGTCCCAATAAGTGCTATTATGATTTGTTACATTTTCTATAGAACCAGGAAACCATTTATTAGCCCCATGGTATTGTATTGAGCTTCAATTATGTAACAGTCATTATTCTGCTGAATATCCAAAGCTTTGTAAGAAAGTTTTAGTTCTGGAAAGAAACGTACAAGGTTCTCAAATGATTTTGAGAAAGATCAAACTCCCCCTTTTTTGCTAGTTGAAAGAGGAAAGGTCCCTTCTTGATATAAATCATGAATAATGTGAATAGACTTTTTTCTAAAGAAAAACTCCTTTTTCTTTGAAAGCCATTGATAGCTTGGGATTCAAACAGAAAAGAATAAAAAAAGAAATAATAGTTTCTTCCTAGAAGAGAGCATGATAGGTATGCGTCCAAATTAGCGAGATTTTAATTTAATTATAACCCAGGAGTGTGCATGCATGTGTGATTTGCCTGCTTATAAGTGAGGAATGAAGGTCTCTCCCACGGGTAGTGTGGAAGAGGAGGGGGCAGGTTCTCGACTGGTGTAAGCCTTGTAAGGGCCCCTACATGCTGTTCTTGCACCTGATGCAAGTCAAGGATGAACCCCACAGTCCTGTGTGCTTATTTAGCTGCCCTTTATGGTTCAACAACACAAACTGTTGCTATCTAATCAAATCCCAGTGCCTTCCCATTTCCAACTGGTCTGAGCCATCTGCATCTTCCAGACTCGACAATAAATTAACCACCATGAAGAAACTAGGTAAGTAGTTACCGACATCATCCTCTTTCTATCATCCTTTAGTGCTTGAAAAAAACCCTACAACCCCGAAACATAGATTTTAAAAAGCACTGGCATAAAAATTGATCAACTCCAAGCAATTCTGCCCTTCACAAGCCATTTTACATGATTGAAGGATTCAGCTTCCAGTTCTCAGAGTCTTCTCCAGTTCTCAGTCAGGTGTGAATTTTTCTCTGCTCTCCCAACAGACAGACAGGGCAGCTCCTGTAACCACCATACACCAGGTAAAAGTCAATCCAGCTGCTGCCTCTGGGTTTTGTTTTTAATTTAAACTAATGAAAAATACACCACACACACAATGCACATACAACACCTACAAGCAACATCTGCTCTGCCTTAGAGTAGCAGGACTCCTTGGTATTCTTAGAAAATGGAAAAGCAATGTTCCCAAGGCTGTCAGGTATCCAAAATGATCTTTCGTTAATGTGTGCTCAGTTCAACTGGTATTTTAGCAAAATGACTGTAGCTTTATGCCAGCTGAAGAGAAAGCAGAAAGTAAATCAATAACCCTGGTTTTTTTTTCAGATAGACTTCAGTATTTCAAAACTGCACAGCCAATGGAAATCTTCTGCCAAGGTTGCACCCCTACTACAAACGCAAACAATTCAAACACCGCTGCTACAACTCGGTGTAACTACAGCCGTTGCATAGCAAGCATATGTATGCTTGAGTGCATGTTTTGCCCTCTGTGAGGACAAGCAAGAAGAAAGCAGGTGATATTACATTTGGACTACAACCGCGTCAATACCCTGGTTATTTTTGCAGTATAAATGAGTTAAATATGGATCAAAAGCATTTGCATTTCATTCACTAATTCTACTCAGAGCAGCATTCAAGCTTCCTTATTTTTCGCAATAAAAAGAAAGAATTTGGATATCCAGTACATCTCTAAAAAAAGTGAATTGAAGTAGAATGCATTTGCAAGTTGCACATTTATTGGATCAAGTGAAACAAGGCATCGAGCCAGAATCTGATCTTGTTTGCCACTATGCAAACGATGAGTAAGCCTGCTAGGGTCAACAGAGCAGCAGTGGAGTCACATGAGTCACAGCACACTGCTCTTCGGAAAGATTGCTCGGTGGCTAAATATACTATTACAGTTGCTTCAAGAAAAGCTCTGCATCAAATTCTAATAAATGCTGGCAGTGATAAAGCCTAAAGGATGAACAGGAATTAACAAGTGGCCTTAAAAGCTTATTGAGGAGAATGGAAGTTTTGTGTGCACAAGAAGTGAAGAAACAGAACTTTGTCAATGACCTAATTTTTCCACCACCCGCATTTAACCACCTTTAAATGGGTTGGGGGCGGGAGGAGCACAAAAAGAAACAGATTTTTTTTTTTTTTTTTCAGGGCCCAAGTGCAGAAGATACCAAAGTCAATAGATTAAGTTTGCATGAGTTACCCCTCAACCATGTGATAACTGAGTTAGTTTCACTGTAACTTTAATCAGGCTTGTCCCAGTAAACAATGCCTTGCTCCTCTCAGGGAATGCATTAAATGAACCCACTGTTATCAGTGAATAGGAACAGCCACACCAATGCCAATCCAGCACTCCAGCCCAGTGATCCAACAAAATTTTAATTATAATAAATAACCTTCATATGACCCTCTGATAAACACAGTGCTGAATTTGGAAAAATGAGAAACTGTAAAGGAGAAGGAGCCCTTTGGTCTTTTCTTTGATAATTTAGTGCTGTTACAACAAGTTTTAGGTAACTAAGACTGCTTGTCAAATGTTTGCATTTTTTATCAGAGTACTGAATTAAAAGAGATTTCATAATTCCTTGTGAATTGCACTCCTACCTAGTCTTTCCACTGGAAACCTGACTAAATGAGTATTATTTCTTCTTAAGTGGTTTTACAGGTCGTTTATCTTAGATTTATGAGTATCAACCTACTTTAGAAGGTATTAGATAGCTTTAACGTTTGACACGTATTCTCTAAATCATTTACAGTGCTCTCCATTTGCACTAGACGATCAGTAATCTTCTCAATATTAGGTTTTATTGACAATGCACCATACAGAGTACTTATTATATGGTAATGATTTAAGATAGGTGCAAGATTGGGAACTAATAAATCCAAAAGCTCATTTTTGATTGTTGACACAGAGCTGAGGAATAATGTGCATCTGTCTAAATCACGCTGTTTCTCAATAACGTAACACACAAACATGCTTAACCTGTTAGAAGCACAGCACAGAGATATGCAAATAGCTCCTAACTCTTGCTTTGAGCTTGATGCTTAAAGCTCTGCATTTACTCAGAGAAAATCACCAATGGGTGCGAGTCTCCCTCATCTCATGGAAGCGCCTGCACCTGCCTTACACTGTGTGGTGGATGCAGGGGACTCAGCCCCTGTCTTCTGGCTCCTGAGCACTGGTTCATGCCCAGCTCCACCCGGCTCATTGCAGGCTACTGCTGCTGCTGTCCAAGCCGACAGCCTCAAGCAACCCAAACATGACTCGCTTACACTTGAGTCACGTCAAGGTAAATAGGCCTATTGAGATCAAGAAGCATTTTGCCTGAGTAAGCAGGTAGTAAAACTGAGATTAAGAGCTTAAAAATTAGCTCCATAATTTATATTTGGGAGACAATATCAAAAGCTGTCATACATAACAAACCTTCATGTAGCCCTACGCAATAATTTCACAGAAATATTGGCATTGATAGTAATTGAATTCAGTTGAATAATTGATTTGACTTCTTTAATAGAAGATCAGCCCCTGTATCTATATTACTCACAGAAAATTGTAGTTAAAGAAATATTAAAGCAAGAGTCTGGTAGCAAATGAACATCTCTCCACTGAGTTCTATAGAATTAAGCTCTCATCTGCAACCCATAATCCAAAGGTATGTCTTTGAAATGCAGTCAGAGAGATCTGTATCAGCCCTGCTTTTATAGTATGTCATTGGAAATGGTTTCTAGGGCATCGGAGCTGCACGAACTGGCAATTTGTTAAGTTGAAATGTGACATTTCAGAAGAAGGCTGGAGTGATCTCAGACCAAAACAAACACAAAATCTGAATCCTGCATTTATCCCAGCAGCCACCTGGCAAGAAAACTCCAGTGAAAAATTGATGTTAGTGGCAAAATTGTCCTGTGACAATTACACATGCCTCTAATAGCAGGGAAGCACAGCAGAGAGGTGGCTTTCTCTCACCTTGCTCATTCAGAAAAACAATCCCAAACCCTTTACTCAGGCTAGAGGTATGGCAGGCTCACTCAGCTGCTTACAAATGATTCAGTAGCAGAGGAACCCATGCTTCTGAACATTCAGAACTCCGAACTCCAATCAAAATAAAACACCTTTCAAAGCAACAGAATGAACATTGCTGTTAGCTTGTCTTATTTGGGTAAGACCAGGCACAGATTTGCTGGAGTAAGGCAATGGAGGAGCTTAAAAAAAAAAAATCCTCCCAAATTAGGGCTCCCTGCTGCCATATGCACACCTCTGGCCTTGACATGAGGGAACGTCTGCAGACCCCCAACCTAACAGCACATTAGCAGGCACTTTACTAACCTGCTGTGAAATAGCAGAAATATCACAAGCTCCATTTTTCCTATTAGTGGAGCTATCTGCCTTCTGCAGCATGGTATCTACATTTTTGTAAGCCTGTTTCATTCACTCAGTTCCTAAATCAGCAAAATTTAGCGATCTTCAACATCTGTCTGTGGTAAGTGAAGTTTCTTTTACTACTGTGAAGAAGGGAGGAGGTCAAGAAAGCTTGGGAAAATTTGTTAGTATGATCTGTAATATGAATTTGGCAGAAAAGGAATTCAGAACATGTCTTTGGAAAACAATCAAAGGGCAAAGTTTTCCTCTTGGAGCTGCAGGGTAATTTATGACTTAACACTCCAAAGAAACTTGCTACTCTGGTGATTACAATAGCAAAATATTCACTGTCTGCCTGACAGACCAAAGACTGTAATTTTTCCTCCCTTTGTCAGTATCTCTCTATTCAGGCAGGGCCACATGTGTGTCCCTCAATACGTAGATAAAGGTTGAATGATGCATCTCTGCTCAGGAGCATTATAATGTAAGTTAGATATGGCACAAAATGACATGACAAAAAGTAACAGGGCAGGGGGCAGAAGCGTAGGCTCAGTGTTGCAGGGTATGACCCACGCTTTCGCTTACCTGGATCTCAGCTCCTCCTGGCATATGTGAAAGGTCAGCATCTTCGTGGTTAACCACTTATACCACCTCAACACACAGAAGCTACCAATAAAACTGAGGATCCTGAGAGCCTTGGAGATGAGGAATCTTCAGCCTCCTGTACCCATTCCAGCTGGGGTCCATCAACAACACAGTATTAAAGTGTGTAACTTTCTGCCATCGAACAGTATGGTGGCCTGGAGTATAACTCAGTTCAATATAGGACAAATTCGTGGAGAAGGTGTCCTTTGATTTCAAACCACTGTTGGGTCTGGGTGCACAGTCTGGCTCCACAAGTTTCTAAAGTGCTGATCAGTGGAAGTGTATGCCTTCATGCAGTGAATCACCCTTAGGGTTCTCTGTTCCTATACTCTTCCCTAAGCATCTCCCTCAGCCAATGCTAAAGGAAAGACCCGGGGACACTGACTCTGTCCAGTCATATTTCTTATGCTATAACCAATACAACCATAACAATAGACTGTGCAGACAAGAAAAATTGTCCTATCTTGAGCTTAAGAGATGTAAGATTCAAATTTTAAGAACATGTTGTATAAGACATCTTCAGAAAGGGTTAAAAAGAGCTAAATGAAAACTTAAATATTCACATAGACCAACTCAGGGGAGGGAGGCAAAATGCTGAGGTCTTTGCAGTCACTGGAGGAACTGGCTTATCTAGATGGTGCTTCAGAGCACACTGCAGAGGGTTCCACCAGGAATCACCATCCATATCAGCACCCCAAACTGATACATCTCCAGTAGCTTTTTCCAGCAGAGAAGAGTACCATACCCATTTTAAGCGAATAGCTTTTATGGATCATTCTTTCTCGTACCCTCTAAACAATTTCCTCCTCTTAGGCCACAGGACTTCCCTCTAACTTCCCTTGGCTGGGATGCTTGTAGCAACTCACATCTTCCTTTTTTATTCTTTGAATCATCTGCATAAACATTCAAAATACATACAACTGCTAGCAAGCCTAGGCAACACTGCGAGTGCAGAACTCTGCATGAACAAAATCTCACATTTAATGCAGTCTTTGTTGCGTCAGTGACAGCACAGGCTTTATAGAAGTGCTACTATGTAAAAAGTCAGGTTGTTTCTGCCCTGGAAATATTTTACATTCTGTTCTTTCTGCAGTATTACTGATTTTGAGTTCTGTTTAATGCTCTACATCTGAACAGGGCTCTCAATTACATGAGTCACTGCAATAATCCTTTGATTTTCTTTTTCTTTTGTTTTTTTTTTTGGTCACATACATGCAATCTGAACCCACAACTGCTGGAGACCAATGCCTGCTCTGCACACCCAAAATGCCACAACAAAATGGCCTTAAATGTTACATTCAGTTTTGAGTTGCTCATGGCATGCAATGCTGCCTTGCATACTTTGTCATTACTGTTACTTCCTGGTGAAGCACGGCAGAGAAGTAGAGGTTATTTCACCTTGAATACGCTCCCTCCCTAGACTGCAGCCTACAGAAGAACTATGTAGTTGCATGCTGTGGCAGGGGCAGGTATAACATCAGCCTAAGATGAGGGAGGGTGGAGAGGAAAGAGAGGGGGTTAATTGTCCAGTTACCTGCAGAGTATCTCGCTGCTGCACCCCATGCCATACTGGTGGGTGCAAACATTCCTTTTATGCAAGTAAATCTGTAAATGTTAGCTATGAATAGTTTACCAGCCTTGCTCTCTCACCTGTCACATCCACAGGCCACCATCAATATGTACAAGCAGCAGATGAGAGGGTAAAGCCCACGTTTTCACCCTTTCTTCTGAGCAGATCTCTTCCACACACTTGTAGGTTAGCGCAGGATCAAACCTATGCTCTGGAGGACTTTCAGGGAGATTTAGATACTAAAAAAGAAAATTTCACTGTGAGGCTGGTGAGGCGCTGGCAGAGGTTGCCTGGAGAAACTGTGGCTGCCCCATCCCTAGAAGTGCTCTAGGCCAGATTGTACAGGGCTCCGAACAACCTGATCTAGTGGAAAGTGTCCCTGCCAATGACAGGGGGCTTGGAACTAGATGATCTTTAAGGTCCCTTCCAACCCAAACCTTTCTATGATTCTATGATATGTATATCTGGATGAATATATTTTTGGGGTCAGCTGTAGTGTGCACTTAAAAGTCTGATTTAAAGGGCGCAATGCTGACTTTGCGCACATTTTGTGGTCAGGTTGGCAGTGTAGGTTATGGAAGAAAATGTATTTTTCTACTTGTGAAAAGCTGAATTTGAAGCCTACGCAGAGTGGCTTTTCTGGGAAAGCAAATTTTCTAGGAATGCCAGTTACAATTTTAGGAAGGAAACAATGTGGTAATTTTCAAATTCAAATCAAGTTTTGGCACAGAAGAGGAAAAGCAAGGCTTGAGAAGAAAAGGTCACGGCAAAACACTATGAAACAGGTAAAAAACTCTCTTCTCTTTTTGTCTTCTTTCCCACTTTTTTTAAAGCCAGCTTCTTACTAGAAAAAAATGCTTTCTATCTCTTCTAAACTTCCATCATGCTGTCAGTATAATGCAGGAATGCACTGCCTGAAAATAGAGCTTTTCTTTTGCTGGAGGATAATTACTAGTTGTTCACTCTCTCATTATAAAATCCCAGTGAAGAGTAGGATTTTACCATGAAGATGCCAAAAAAGCATCAATATTATAATATTATACCTTCCTTACACAGGAAAAAAATATGCCCTCTGTCCCCTGGATAAACCACCACTTCTCTGGCAGACAAGGTAGATCATAATACCTCTTTCCTTCCTTTCCACAAGATCTGATTTCAGTTGAAAGCTCTGTAGGGTGGGAACACGTTAGGAACTACGTTAAATATGTGTATTGTAAAAAAAAATGTTACGGCAACAGTGTTGGGGAAAAAAAAAAAAAAAGGAAGAAAGAAAAAAATAGAAATCAAAGATTGGCATACCAAAGCCTCAACTATAGGTCCCAGGAATGACAGTATCATTATTTTTAGAGATGACTATAGCAGTAACTCAATATGACGCGAGAGACCTGAGGAACAGCAAGCCTGATTTAAACCAATGGAAAAGCCAGGAATGCAGAATGGAGACTGTTCTTAATGCACCATATTGCATCTGAACATTTTGTTCCTACCCATCTATCCAAAGCATGACGTTTTGCATTTCATATTAACATACTGAAGACACTAAAGGATTCTTCAATTTGATGTTCATATGCTGTGTCAGAACATGCACCCTGACTTCTTAGAGAGATATTATGTCTACCTTTTACTCATCTTCCCTCCTTCAGCTTCCTGACTATCCTCCCCTCTCACTCCCCAAAAATCCCTAGGGCTATTTTTTATTGGTAGCATTATTTAGTTCAGCAGGAAGATAGTTACAAATACAGTTTGTGGGATTTGAACTTCACTTTGGATTTCTGCAATACCTCAGCTGTTATGCATATGTACTAAGACTGAATGCTAACAAATCATTGCAGCAATACTTGATGTTCATATACAATTTCTCATCTTCAAAGTACTTTAAAAATTTCCCAGAGGTTCTACAAAATCTGGGGGAGGGAGGAAAAGATATGGGCAAAGCCTTTGTTTAGCATTGGTCTTATCATAAATCACAGTTAGTCCCTTTCTGCTTCAAGCTACAGCAGGAATGTAGTCTTCAGATTAAAGTCTGAAGTGCTAAACAATGCTGAGTTGCCAATGACACATTTTCCCTAAAAAGTATTTTAAGTACTCCTTTTTTTTTTTTTTCCATACGGACAGCTCTCTTCAGAAGCTCTGTTCTCACCTTTGAGTTCAAAACCAGGGAAACTTGTGACATTAGCATAATGTGCTGGGAGCCGATTTTATGTAACAAAAAGGACATTTTGATTTGAGAAAGTTTTGATAGCAAAAAAAAAGTAAAATTTTCAAAGCAATAAAACAACAAAGAATATAACCAGCAATCTTAACTAATTTAAAAATTTAAATACTAAAAAAAACCTTTTTTAAAGATAAAACTGATAATTCTGCATTAATTCCTTCAGAGTTCAAAGCAGAACAGTTAGCTTTTCCCAGCTGAAAGGAAGCTGTCACTAATTTGCTGGCCAGTACTGGAAAGAGCAATCAAGAAAACCTGGAAGTGAATCGTTACGGAGCTTTACTTCTCCCAGTCATGTACTAGGGGAAGAGTTTTTCTCGACACATGTGACCAAGTAAAATACTCTGCCCCCTTAAAATGTCAAACCATTGCTTTAGAAGAGCTCTGTGCCCAATGTGACCTGCTCTCTAACAAGCACATCCAGGCTATTGGCACCCAGAAGCAGCTACTGGAATTTGCCCTCTGCTGTGGGACTGCTCCCCACCGATGAGCGCGGAGGCTGTGCCCCTTCCCTGCACCAGCCAGCAGCAGCCCCAGAAAGTCAGGCAATGCAAAAAAAGGCCTTTCAAGAAAATTGTTTCAAGCTATTTTCTGTTTTGACTGAGTCAGGCTTGCAAACTTTTTCATTATCACCATAAAAAATGGGGATGAAATGAAACAAAAACTAACTTGATTTACTTGGTGAGTAACAAATATGAAATAGTAATAAATAAAACACTATTTCTCAAATATTCTACTAAACATGTAATCCAACCCAGCCTTTATGCTTGAAAGCATGACTTGTATTTAACATGGCACAGAGATCTGTGACACAATAGTTAACACAGACTACAGTTTTCAAACATAAATGTTAAAACAGTTCTTCTGAGGTAATTTATTTGATTGGATTCCTTTTGAGTTTGAAACATTTCTATAATGTCTGACAAAACATAGAAGCATTCTCAGATGAAAGGTTACATGCATTCCAGAAAATTTTCCACTGAAATCTAAAGGAACTCTGCTTGGGAATACTGCAAAAGTGCAAACTCCTCATTTATGCAATTTTAATACAGTGGAAATACAAGACGTGAATGACATTAAATTAGTTTTAAAGCTTAGGAAGCAATTTAAAATGAAATAACATACATATTATTAATGAATAACTACAGTGAAAAGTGTAATTACATGTTTACTAAATTAACTCATTATAGCTGCAGTGCCTCAAAATGAGATTTTCTCTCCATGTATTCTTCTTCTATCAAGGTTTCATTAAAAACATAGGTGTAAAGTAGGAACTGTTAAAGTTATATTTCACAACTGGAAAAAGAAAAGAGAATGAAACTATGCTTTTTTTTTCCCTTTTAAATTAGGACTTCTTTTCAGAAATAAACTGAACTTCAACATGTTTTAATTACACATCCTTCTGTTTGTAATCTTCTACTTAAGTCTAAACTAAACAACACTACTGGCAGAACACAGTAAATCTGAGGAACTGGGCTGAACTATTTCTAGGTAAATGTTAACAGAGCCATTTTCCTTCATACAAAAATAATTACTTTCCGGCAGGGGGCCCGTCTCCTGTGCGTGCCATCCCCTACTGTCCAATCCTGAAATTCAACATCACCTTTCTTATCTGGCTATTCAGGACTTTTTAATTTTTCTGTACTCGAAGTATAAGCTGCTTCTTGCATTTGCAGCTTTTCATTTATGTCTGCCTGTAGAGAAAATCGGAAGAAAAAAACTGGTTATGATGGAGCTATCTTAGGCTGCACATTGTCTTTGTGGTTTTGACACACTGTAGTGCAGTAAGACAGACATTATCCTACACACCTTCCTGTTTTGCAGACATAACGGTGTTTCAGCCTGTACTTACGTGATAACACTTTATCATATTACTGTGCACAATTCTGATGCATGGTATGACTGCCATGAACAGGAAGTGATCTGGAACAGCCATTTCTCATGTAATCTTGTTTTGGGAGATAGGCTAATTTGCCTGTATTTTCAAACAGCCTTTACCAATAAACACCAAATCAGAAAAATTGCTTTGGGATTTGGTTGTTGCCACTGTTTTCCTTTGCTGCAGATGTTTGTTCTCTAGTGTAATACATTTTATTGAAACATTGCTGGAATTACAAAGCATTACTGAAAATGAACAATAAAAAACCATATTTCTGTGACGTTGCTTGTCTGTCTTAATTACAAACACAATTATGAATGTGCATCTGATGCTGGAACTCCATACTGTTGTAGACATTGAGTGCTTAATTTACAGTGTAACATTTGTGAGGACAGTACAAGGATTGTGACATTTTTTACTGAAATCTTTGGCAGTGATAATGCATAGCAATCTTCAATTCTACAGCATTTGGAGATGTGGGATCACTGGGGAAAAGGACACAAATACTGGGGCTTTATGGGGAATTTATGTATAATTCTCAATATCAGAATTCATCAATGCAAAAATATGTGATAAATAGAAGGACTGCTATAACAATCTTTCTAAGAGTCACAAGGTTTTGTTTAAACAACTGGAACAGGCTCATAGGTCCTTTACAGACTCATCATAAACTTCTAAAATTCAGAATTACTTTCTTAGTGGGCTTCATGTAATATTTGATAAAGTGAACTGATTTGGCCCAGAAAAGCTTGCAGTAACTTGCCATTTCAGGAACTTTTTGGCTTGCTGGTCCTAGAAATCCCTACTAGTGCTATACTGCAACCCATCAACACACAACAACAGCTAAAATATTTTCAAAGTTCTCAGTAGCTCAGATTAGCATCAAAAAGCTGGAATTTCTACCTCAACTTTTTATCTTTGGGGACAGCTTTCATCATATTTAATCCATCCTCAAGTATCAATAAATATGTCCGTACCCCTTCACATTACATGCATATTTCATTGCTTTGCTGTGAAACACTAACCCTCCATGCTAATTCTCTCCCAGCCAATCCAGCTGCCTTCATTCTCCAGTTTTTACATCCCTCTGTCTCAGATTCTACCTTCAGTGAAAATCAGCTTCCACCATGCTCCACTATGGTTGCTGTTGTGACTACTGAGTGACAGCGCTGTGGCATCAGACTAAAAGTTATTTCCTATACGCAACAGCTGACTTGTGTTCCCTGGAGAAGTAATGCAGATTGTGAAATCACAGTTCACTCATAATAACAAAATGGTGAGTCTGACCATGTATCAGGTAGAAATCTACTTATAAGATTACCTCAAAGGTCAAGAAACTGAGAAATCAGTGAAAAAGATACACTGGTGGAAGACATTCAAATAATAAAATTAAAAAAAAAAAAAAAGGCAGTTTTCTCATCTGTGCAGTTTTTGTAAAGGAAAAAAGCTCATAGCACTGAAGCAAATGAAATCAAGGTCAAGTGAAAACCAGGCACTTAATTTCTTCTGTAGGTAGGGATAGGAACAAAACAACATAGGCAAGGTTCCTTCCTGTTTCTAAAGACATGTTGAAATGGAAAACAAAACCAAATAGGTAGATCAAATGATGGCATCATTATTCTAATTAATATTCCCCAATTATACACAACCCATGTAAAGCAATTTATTAATATCACACTATTTTCAGGTAATATTAGATATTTAGAATCATAGAACAGTTAGGGTTGGAAAGGACCTTAAGATCATCTAGTTCCAACCCCCTGCCATGGTCAGGGACACCTCCCACTAAACCATGTCACCCAAGGCTCTGTCCAACCTGGCCTTGAACACCGCCAGGGATGGAGCAT
>JAOEHY010029993.1:0-41997 GCA_025447955.1 Psilopsiagon aurifrons | reverse complement strand
TTGGACATAGCCTTGGGTGACATGGTTTAGTGTGAGGTGTCCCTGCCCATGGCAGGGGGGTTGGAACTGGATGATCTAAAGGTCCTTTCCAACCCTAACTATTCTATGACTATAAGATATAAATTCCCAGTGCATGTATAAGTAATATCCTTTAGTGGAAAGTAATAATTTCAGCAGAAATCGATGACTTGGGAAATAAACAAGAAAAAAGTTGTGAAAAGTTGTACAGGATGTCACAAGTCTCAGTCTTGAGCTAGTTAGAGGCAATAAAAAGACAGTTGGAAAAAAGTGTCACGTATTAATCGAAATCCCAACATTCTGGATCTGACTTTACAATGGTGATGGAGAGGTGGTGGGGAGGGAAACTCGGTCTCACTTTCTTCATTAGATTACATACTCTTAACTATTAAAAGAAATCAGAAGGTGTTCTTCGCAGCAGCCTCCAGGATACCACAATTGTGAAATCCCTGTTTTTTTCCTTTCTTTTCATTGAACAGGAATCTCAGTGATAATTAAATGGTTAGTATTTATTCAAATAAGAACACAAATACTGAAGTAACAGGAAATGCACATTTACAGTAAATTCTGCATAACATATGCTCTTAATATAGGAATTTCTTAAATTTTATTTTACAGAAAAAGTAGGAATAGCTTGAAAACTGAAAAGCTTAGGCCACGATTAGAAAAAAACATTAATAACTTCAAAGTTAAAGAATGAAAAAAGGATTATTGCTAGCTTTCCTATTACTTCATCAACAAAAGTTTAGTTTATATGCAATCCACAGATTTTACTTTCTTGGGTAGAAAATGAAGATAAAAATAAGCAACTTTCTCTCAATAATGAGGACATTTAGTACAGAAGCCCAGCACAGTAACTTCAGCACAGCATAAAATCAGTACACATCCATCAGGCAGCTCCTAAAGTGGATGCCATGATCATAATATTGTAGAAGCCAGCAAATAAAAAAAATAAATAAAACCACAGTAACAATACATTAAGTAGCCAAATGAACAGCAACTAAGCACCACTAATGTTATTACTTTAGTACTCAGCTTATCAAGCATCCAAAACAACACCAAAGGCTTGCAGAAGAGTTGTTCTTTTCCCTTACCTTTGGCTGTCTGGAATATGGATGCTTTACCAGGTTACTGGCTGATTGCTAGTTTTCTTGAGAGCTGGCTTCCCCTCCAGGCAGACTGCTGGCAAATTTGTATTAGTCACTTTCCTCTCTGTCTCCCCATTCACTTCCTAAGCACTTCAGGCCTGTTTCCAATCTAATACTGTCCTCAACTTCAGGATTTCATTTTTCTCCCCAGATTTCTCTCTTTTGCATAAGACAATTTACTAATTAAGCACCGAAGCTACATAATGTTCAATACTATCCCACAGAAATAACAAGCCTGTAACTAAAAGTCTTGGTGTTTCTCAGTTCTATAAAGGTTTACCGTGACTGGAAATAATGTTTTTGCAAGAAAATATTAAACATGCTGTGGTGCATTACTTAGGCTTGGAGCTTTTCTGTATCATTAAAAGACATATCACATTCATATATTCTCTGAAATCAGAGTTTAGCTTTAAAACTAGAAGACGATGCTTACTATTCTAATAACGTAAGTTGATGCTTATGTAATATAATATAATTTTCAATCATTTCTCTCCAATATGTTCTAGATCCCTAATAGCGCCACGTAACATCAAAAGAAAAGTGACAGGACTATTAACAAATGTTATCAAATTGGTACACAGTATCTCTTTTCACTCATGCATAGGTATCTTACCTGAAGTGTTTTATCAGCTCCACATGATGCTATTCTTTGTCTATCTTTAGAAAAGCAGGCATGGTAAACGGCATCTCTATGCGGACGAACAACCAGACGGTAGAGGTTTTTCAAGGATGTTTTATTTCTACAGGGTAAGACAGTTGATTTTAGACAAGTAGTGCCTTTCTATTATTCAAAATCTTCTATAAAAAGATAGCACTTTTTCACATCTTGAACAGTAAGCTTTACAACAAGCCAACCATCCCACTGCATCTTACCTCTCAGCCTTTATGATGAAGTAGTATGGGTAAAAACAAAAAAAATCTGAGTTATTATCACCCTCCAATAGTTACAGCTTAGAGGGCAAGAAAGATAATATGTGCACAAAAAAGCAACATGTACTTTATGGGCAAAGCTGATGCACTGCAAGACACAGCCTTCCTAATGATATTTTTATGATCTGATATGTGCTATTTCCAAATATAGATTTCTTCGTGAGAATTCTTGTTTCCTGCAGGTCCCTTTTCAAGCTTATGCAAAAACATTCGTAAATTTGTTTAGATCTTACTAAACTTACTTAATTTTCACATTGATGACTTAATTCTTATCTCTAGGTACTTAACATGTGACTCTTAACTGCATTTCAATCGGAGATTAAGTACAGAATCTAGCACACCTGAGATGAGTCTTGGCTCACTTCAACAAAAGATTAAAATTAGTAGCAATCTTAATCATCCTGTTTAGCCAGATCTTAATACAGAAAGTCACTGTAATAAGGTGATTTTGGTGATTAATAGGTTGTTACAAGATTATTTTTTTCCCTAGAGTCACAATTAATCAATGCACTTCAAGTTTTTATTGTTATCCGTTTAACTTCAGGCTTAGCATTTAAATATTGGATAAAACACCTTAAAGAAAGTAGCTGCACTGTAGAATGAAAGTGATTTTTCACTGCAAAATACTGACTCATCTAAGCCATATTTTGCATCTTTTGCATATTTTAATAAACCCAAATTTGCTGGTCAGAAGAGCAGTGTATTCACCTACATATCCTACAAGCCATTTTTGGAACCTTGCCCTAGGGTGGGAGACAGAAGCATCTGTCTCTGTTCTGCTGATTTCAGTCATGTTCTTCAGCACCCAAGGTGAAAACCCTAAACTACCTAGAGATTTACCCCCCTGAACTGTGCAACTTCCAGGAGTATTTGTTAGAATTCTGTTGGCTATGCAAAATGAAACAACCAAATATTCAAAGGGAAGACCTGGAAATTAAAGCATGCCTGGATTAACCTCCCTAGTTACTACCATATGACCTGGTTTCAGCTGGGATAGAGTTAATTTTCTCTCTAGGGGCTGGTAGAGTGCTGTGCTTTGGATTTAGTCTGAGAACAATGCTAACACACTCATGTTTCAGTTGTTGCTCAGTAATGCCTACCCTCATCAAAGACCTTTCAGTCTCATGCTCTGCCACTGAGGAGGGGCACAAGAAGTAGAGAGGAAGCAGAGACAGGACACCTCACCCAAACTAGCCAAAAGGGTATTCCATACCACGTCATGCCCAGTATATAAACTGAAGGAAGTCACTCGAAAGGTCCAGATTGCTGCTCAGGTTGGGCTGGCTGTCGGTCAGCAGGTGGTGAGCAATTGTACTGTGCACCACTTGGTTATTCCTTCCTCTCTCTCTTTACTGTCTATTATTATTACTGTTGTTATTATATTTTACTTTTATTTCAATTATTAAAGATTTATTTAAATAGCAGAAATTTCAAGATTGGATAGAGATTACAAGGCCTTTTAGTATTTCCCGTCTCACTACTTTCAAAAACTTTGCAAGTTAACACAAATGCTCTCTTTTTTAAAGTGTACATTTTACTAGAAAACCTAAAAGCATACTGTAACATAAATAAAACTTGCACTACAATTCTAACTTTAAAAAAGTATTTACCGAAATTCCAAAGTTTATGAAATTATTTTTATCTTTGTATAGTTATTTACAAATATTTAAATAGGAACAATAATTGAGAACAGAGTAAATACATTTCTCTATTTTTGTGTAATTATTACTCATTTGTGGCCTTACATATCCAAATTTACCCTCCTCCAAGAAGTTCTTTAAAATTATTTTAATTTCTTTTCCAGAAAAAAAAAACAACCAAAGTTCTTAAAAAGGTGATTATATTAGCTATACATTGTGTTTTATATGAAATGATTTTCTTGCATCAAAGGATCAGCATATAAAAGCAGGTGGGCTGCAGCTACTTACATCCATTCCAAATAAAATGCTCCTGTTTCTCTTTGAGCATGTAGCTTGGCTTGTTGATACACCTCTGATGTCTCTGGTTGGCAAAGACCCAGCTGTATAATGTCAGGAAACGGCTGCCGTCCAAGGAGGTGCCCGTTTAAGGACAGAAATTCCTGGAAGTTCTCACGTACTGTGCTACCCTATGTACAGAGCAGATAATATCTGATACCATAGGAAGAGGATTAATTTCCTAAGTCCCCTTCGCTTTTTTTATTTTCTATACCGCTAATATTCTTACAGAAGCACTTAATTCTATTTTTCTATTTAGTTTCATTAGCAAGTACATATCCTGTTCAGGAAAGCATATTATCCTTATTTTTGAAATAAAGAACATTGGTGACAGTGATTTACTCAATAAGCAGTCAATATAAAAGACTGTTCCAAGCAGCCAACAAAATTCTGTATCTCAAAAGCACAGTGCTATATGTACCCCAGTTACCATGGTCAATTACTTGGGCACACACTGAAGTTACAACTAACACTGAGAACTAAGTTTTCTTAATTTTTCTCTCCTTCAAGTTGCAGTTTAACTTAGTACAGGTTTTATGTTTCAGTTTTTAAAGCTTTCTACGTATCTGCCACATATACATACATAAAACAAAATGCAACTTAAAAAAAAAATGTATTTGTAACAGACTGATCATTTACCTTTTGGTATCATACCTTTTGATCCAGGATTGAACTGTATTCTACATATTCATGAATCAGATGAGCAGGCCCTACCAATTCAGTTTTAGCTTTAATCCAATCTAAAGAAAACATAAGATCACAGAGTTCCTACAAGAAATAAAAATTCAAGTTCAGAGTGTAAGTTTCATAATAGAATCTACTTAAGGGGAAAAAGAAAAGCACAGGAAATACATTAGGTATTTAATATGCTTCGGTACAACCGTCTTTAGTTAATAATTCAGGCAATTTCCTTCTTTCACTCATCTTAATCAGGTATGGAAATTCTGGGTATAAAAGACTAAGCTTAGAATTAAGGACTGCTCTTTGCTACAGCTAGTCAGAGAAGGGATGGGGATATAAAGGAGAACTTGACTTGCTGCACACAAGACCTGGTTTAAGACAAAACTCTGAAAAAACTTCTAGTCCAGACTAGCAAAGATCACTCTGCTAATACTGATCTGTTGTTCTCCCTAACAGATACTGAATTTGGATTTAAGCAAAATAAATCTATTACAGTTGCATTTAACTTAGAAAAAAAAGAAGGTTATTTAGAAGGCAATCTGAAACTGCAAACAGGATTATGACAATATTTTATTTAGAAGGGTCCTACAATGGTCATCTAGTCCAACTGCCTGGCCAATTCAGGGCTGACCAAAAGCTAAAGCATCTTGTTAAAGGCATTGCCCAAATGCTTCTTAAAACAGGCTTGGGGCATTGAACATCCCTCTAGGAAGCCTGTTAAGAGTGTTGAACCACCCTCTCAGTAGACAAATGCTTCCTAATGTCCAGCCTAAACTTTCCCTGATGGAGCTTTTAAGCATTTTCATGTGTCCTATACCAAGGAGAAGAGATCAGAACCTTCCTTGCCACTTTCCCTCCTCAGTAAGCTGTAGAGAGCAATGAGGTCAGCCCTCAGCCTCTTTTTCTCCAAACCAAACACTTCCAAATCCCTCAGCTACTCCTCAAAGGACATTCTTTCCAGCCCCCTCACCAACTTTGTTGGCCTCCTCTCTGTGCATTCAAGGACCTTCATATCTTAAATTGTGAATCCCAGAACTGCACACTGTACTTGATGTGAGGCTGCACCAACACTGAACACAGCAAGATAAGCATTTCTCTTGAGCAGGTGCTTTTATTGTCTTTGATGCACCCCAGGATGCAGTTTGCCTCCTGGGCTGCCAGGACACACTGCTGACTCCTGTTTAGTCTGATGTCAACCAGCATCACTAGATGCCTTTCTGCAGGGCTGCTCTCCAGCCACTCCTTTCCCAGTTTATACTTGCGTCCATCCTAGGTGTAGAATCTAGCATTTGGACTTCTTAAATTTCATCCCATTAATTGCTGTCCAATCCTCCAATCTACCTAGGTCTCTCTGAAAGGCCTCTTGTCCCTCAAGAGAGTCAACAGCACCTCTCAGTTTGGTATCATCATCAAACTTGCTAATGGTGCATTCAACTTAAAATCATTGATAAAATTCTTGAACAGGGCTGGCCCTTAAATTGACACCTGAGGAACAACAGCCCATCCTCTCATCCCACAGTTGGACGACTTGTCCAGAAGGATACTATGGAGGACAGTATCAAAAGCCCTATTAAAATCCATTAAGAAGCTACATCTACTGTAGTTAAGCCTGGGTTTTCAAAAAGGGTTAGAGAAAATCTCTTAGCAAAGCTTCTTAAAAACAAAAATACAAGCGATTATGATACAAAATATGAAATCTTAATAACTGGTTGAAAAGACACGAAAGGTAGAAATAAGGTAGTTTTTATAACAGACAGTGAATATCAGTGCAGTGCCTAAAGGACTTTATGTTGAGTTTTTACCTATCTGCTCCAAAGCCTGGGAGAAGACAGGTACAAGTGAGAAAAGCCGGGGAGAAAGGCTCAAGAAGGGAAACAGACGGCACTAGTCAGAACTCACCTTTTGCATGTTGGCACCAGCCATATGGTATGCCAGGAAGTTATACCAGTACATGCAATCCTCTTGAGATGTAACAGGTGTATTAAGTTTGTAATATTTCTTGTACTGATTTACTATGTTTTTATGTAGCTCCTGCAATGAGAACAAAAACACTATTAACTATCAGTTAATACTATACCAAGGTATGGACTGGTTTCAGTATTGAGAAAGTATTATTAATATTATACTGTATATAGTTTTGAGGAATAATATTATTATTATTTCTCAATTGTAGTACATCAACAAATAAAACAAGAAAAGCTTACTTTCCAAAACTGTACACTTCACCTAATTTATTGCTTAAAACTTCTCCAGAAACTCTCTGGATACCAAAAGACACAAAAGCAAGCTGTTAACCCCCCTTCTCAGGCCAAGAACAGCTATCAAATCACTCTTCACATTAAATGTGGACAGCTGACAAAAAAAGACCCTCACATATATAAATCTAAAGCAAGTGTAATAACTTGCTTTTCCTTCATATCTACTCTTTTTGCCCTGTCCTTCAAAACCAATGAATTTATTTGGTACAAGTTATAGGTCCTCTCCCTGCAAGTATTGCCTTGAACTGAAAATAGCATTTCTCTGTATTGAAGAAGAAACTTGCTGCTCTGGCAGGGTCTTGATGCCTCTGGAATTATCAGAGGGCCATTCCATCTCCTGCTGGAAATGTCTTGACAGAAAAATGATGGACATAGAATCTTCTCTCAATTTAGTTCCTTAGCTCCAAATGGAACCATCAGGAAATCATTACACAGCCTCAAGTTGAAAATAAATTGTTTTAATTAGCCACCATTAAGTTTGGCTGCATTGTGGACCTATTCTATGAGCCTACTCTGGATACCATTTAACAAAGCAACATTTTAGGAAGAATACCTAGCTTTGGAGAGTAAAGTGACTAGATGAGTCAATACCCTACCTGAAGCTGGTTGCGATTCTTCTCTGTAAGAAAGTCAAGCTGAAGATCATGTAAATAATATTGAAATGACTTTCCGTTACGATCACAGAACAACAGCGATTTGTTAACAAATTCCTGTAGTATATCTTCAACTTCTTCAGTTTCCATATCCCAAAGAATACAGAGAACCTAAAAAAGCACATTAAGACAGAAAAGAATCAGAACTAAGGGGAAATATGACTTGTATGAATATCATAACAGGCTACCAATTAACAGACAACAAAACACAAGCTAACAGATATATATTACCATTTGTAATAAATTCAGTAACTTACCAATTGTTCCATACCAAACTACAGAACAGGTAATACAAGTTAGCCCATCTTCTGTCTATTTGTGCTGATTTATGGTGATCCTATCTTTTTCTTAAATGAGACAAATTTTACAAAGCAGTTTTTAAGCCTTTAGAGAGCCCAATTACAATCTAATTTAAAAGCTGTATATGGAATGCACATTAAACTTAAACATAATGAATACAACAGTTACAATTTTTGTCATGATGCACTAAAGGACCTGAGCTACCCAATCTAGCAGTTACTATTGAGTTACATACAGCATAAGCTATACACAACAATTAAAATTATATGGATTCTTCAAAGTTATTTTTTTGTACCTCACTAAAATTGATGAGATTTCTGTGTTGCTGTTATTACCTTAGTAGGCACTTTAACATCTTTCGGGAGGATAGAGAGGTCTTTATAATAGTCCTTGTAATTGTCATTCAGTTGCTCAACACTTATGGACATTGCTTCATCAAGGGCTTCATAATCATAAGAAGAAGATTTTCTTATTCTTTTAAACTGCTTATTCTGCAGCTGTTTGAGATAGTATTCCCAGCGACTAGGGAAGTCTCTTAACAATGCACCTATCAAGGATATCACAAGAGGAGAACCTGAAGGAAAAGATAAACTTAATCTTAGAGGTTTTCAGGAACACAATCCCATGGTTAGTCAAGAGGCTGAATAAATCAGATAATTTTCCCAATATGTTGATTAAATTCTTGAGGTGTGGAGAACAGACAAACAAAAGATGACATCTGAAAACTCATCAAAATCAAGTGTAATAGGGGATCAGGGAGAAGATGCTCTGAAAAAACTGCCTGCAAATGAGATACTCCTATTTAGTTAAAAGAAGTATTTCCACAGCATTTCTGTTTTACTTAAGGTGTACAGTATTAAAGCATGTCCACTCCTCTATTTTTAAGACAAAACCTAGAAGAAAACATACATTCAGTGCTAAATGATATGTTAAAGAATGGTAAGTATACCTTTGCATTCTCTTACAAGGCAGTTAGCTTGTTCTGGCAACTCTGATATTTTCATATTCACAAACAGGGACAAAACCTCCAGTCCTTTTTCATGTGCTAATCCACTTTCCACATGAACCTCATATTTATTGCCTAGACATAGAAACATGGAAAAATTTTAAAAGAACATAACAGATCCTATGAAAATGACAGTATTTTCCAAGCAAAATGTGGAGCAAAGGACCTAGCTCATGACTTTTTGCATAGTATTTGATATGCTTAGTACTAAGAAGACTATAAATTCCACTATCAGAATCAAGTTTGCCTTATAGAGACAAAAAAATTAGACTATAATCTAAGAACTGGAAATGCATTATGGGCACACTGTAGCACTAACTACTTATTAGTACAATCACCCTACAGCAGCAGTGTCACAGAGGTTAATTCATCCTGTTGAGATTCACTGCACTCTTCGGTGTAGACACACAACCTTCAGGATAACATATAACATTTTCTTCACAAAAAGCATAAAGTCTTACAGGGCAGAATTTTAAAACTTGTGCACAAGTTGACAGACACAGATTCTATCAGATTTTTAAAATATAAATAAATAAAAAAATCATGAGAACAAATTGCATACATATACACACAAAATCCATGGGGCAAGGCAGGAAGCTGTTTCTTACCTGCCACAGCATCTGTTACACTCCTGTCCCTGCTGGTGATAAGAACCTGACATTGATTATCAAATGCTTTTAATACCCAGGAATCCCAAATGTCATCCAGGATCAAAAGAGATCTAATGCAAGAAAAAAATATTGCAGATTTCAGATCAGCTATTAGTGTTACAATATTGCATCTTAATAATGAAACAAAATTTTCAGAATTTACAATATATCACTGAATAATTTTTTTATATAAGTAAATTACCTTATTCCTCTTACGAAGGAATTGTCTCGGATGCCGAAGTTCTTTTTACATAAGCAACATTTTATAGTAACTATCTATTCAAATCCTATGGCTAGTCACATTTCTAGGTTACTATACAGAATCCCACCAGAATAATGTACCTGTGTATATCTAACAGAGAAGCTACTCAAAACTGTTTTTAAAACGTTCCAAGGGAGTAAGAAGTCAAAAGGATTGGCTAACAAGTATACTTATGAAACGAAATAGCAGTTATTTGCATTCTGTGTGTTTTGTGGAGGAAAGAAAAGTTATTGAAACCAAATCTTACAACTTGTTTACATGTACTCCCCTTTTTTGGTCTTAAGGGATGGAATTTTCAGCTACACCAGTCATTAGTTAAATTGTCCTATTGTCACTGAAGCATGCCAAGACATTTATCTTCAGCTAAATGATGCCTATAACATCAATGACTATAAATTAGGATTTTATTCTTTATGAGCAATACATATTATGCCACATTTTCAAAGTTGCGTATGTCTTGGATACCCATCTCATTTTTATACAGTTTCTCTATTAACATTTTTTGATACAGCAGAAGGCTTACAAGAATACTATCATAACCATAAATGACTCAGTTTGTGGTACACAAATACAGTACTGTATTACACATCTGCCACTAGCATCTATTTACCTTTCAATTTTTGCACACTTACCTGAACTTATTCTTTTATCATATGTAAGCCAGTAATTTTGAAAAGTTTAACAGTAATGCCTATTCAAGAATTAAATTTCTAGAACTATTCATAGCTTCACCCTGAATAACACTTCCTAATTATTTACAGTAAAACAGGAAAAGGGGAAGCAGAAAGAGTTAGGAAGTTGGTATTAAAATCAAAAATACACACCAGAGATACATGTAAGCACAACGCAGACACCTTAGATGATTAGACCAAAGATAATCTGTGAAGTTTTATCAGTTAAAAGAATAGCGGTTTATTCTACTGACATCACCTGTGATATCTGCGTAGCATCAGCAAACGAAGACGATCTTTAGCCTCCTCAATGTTAAGTGGGGGCCTTTGTGTAAGAGTGGAGTCATGTTCTAATCTACTGCAGAGATTCTGAAGTTTTATTAGGAGTCCTGCTTTGTCCTGTTTTCCAACAGAAACCCAGTGAACTCCTCCTGGAAAATAACCTAACAAGAAAAGCAATATTAATCATGATATACACTTAATATCAGAAATATTTAATAGCAGCTTACTATAGTAATCAATAACTCAATTTCAATTAAAATATTATAGTTTATATGACCTATTGGAAACCAACCTTACAACTTCACCATTAGAAGGATGGTTCTACAAGACCACTGTTTTTTAAAGAATAAGTTCTATCGGGCAAGTTCCCACAGAGAATTCACATCATCACTGATGCTGGCACCCCTCCTTTCTATATGTTTTCCTGCCTATCCCTTTACAATCCCTGCCGCATCCACCTTCCCTGTAGTTGGGACTTAATGTTTACTTTTGTAACTCTACTACTGCAGGAGGTCAGAGTTCAGGATGTGAAAATCATCCCAAAACAGCGAACAAGAAGGCATCTAGAAGAGTCAGACGTAGCAGAGGATGCTGTAGTCTCTATCCCTAGATCAAGTTTCCTAATGCCCAAGTCCCTCTTTCTCCTCGGTGTCCTATGGTGGTGGGAGAATAATCATTAAATGGTTTCACTTCTGATCTGCTTTAAGCTAAAGTGATACTACTGTAATCAAACCATAAACGCTTGCCATTAGTAAAATATATGCAAAAGTTAGAGCAAGATTTTTTTAAACTCATGTAACAAGGAGAACAGTCTAAGGACTTAATGAGCAATGCCCGAAAGGACTATAAATTAGATATGATGCTTCTACTCTCATAAGCCAAAGCAGATTCCAAGGTGAAGAGCTATTCGGAATCTTTTCTCATAAATGAATAAAATACTTAGTGACCTATAGCACTGAATGGTTATGAAAGCTGTCAGTTGCAAGCAAACATTTTGGAAGCAGCTAAGGAATTTAGAAACCCAATTCCTATATTACTTTCAAGATCACATACAATACTTCACCATGTATGTCCAATACACGTACACCTGTAGTCATTTTTATAGAAAACATATATGTTTTTCTAAAAGTACCTTCCAAGAGATGATGATCCCTTAAAGCTTCTGCTGTTAAGACAGTCTTCCCACAGCCCGCCATTCCATAAACTGTGACCCAGCCTGGATCACTTCCCAAACAGCACAGCTTCTGTTTAATAGCATCTACCAGTTCTGGCCGAGTGACAAACACAACAGGTCTCTGTGGTACACCTCCTTCGCAGAGAACTGTCTTAACTGAAGTTAAAAAATGAGAAACATGAAAATAAGAAGCAACTTCCAAATGTGATGCCGCTTCAAACCAAACAACTCCCCACCCCAACAACTCTACCCCCACCTCATGTCCCATACAAATGTTCTAAAAACTACTCGACTCACAGCACCAAATACTGAAAACATACTGCTTTCTAGAAATAAATTACTTAACAGGCAACTAACTTCCCACTTTCAGCAGAGTTCCAATTATTAACTACATACAAGGCAAGCTAGTTACATCAATCCCTAGAAGTGAAAAGATAACAGCTCCAGTAGAAACTGTGGCAAACACAAAGAGCTCTGCTATACCCAAAAATCAAGTCACTTTCTCAGCCAGAAGTTACTGACGCATGGATGCAGCAGGAAAAAAAAAAAAAAGCATACTTTGTAAGGCTTTTACTTAGTAATTAACAACAGCACAGCATTGTGGTTTAAGCAAGACTTCCTTTCATTTTAGCTAAGATAGCACGACTTGCAATGGAGCAGGTAAAGCATAGCAGGAAAGAAAATGTGCACTTTATCACAAAGTGGCCATATGCAGCGCCGTATTATACTGATAAATTCTGTGAATTCTGACTTGGGTAATCAAAATTCCACATGCCTATGATACTTCTTAAAATGCAGCGTGCCAGTAAATATGGCAGTTACTCATATGCAGTTAGACAGCTCTTCCCACTAGAAACTACCAATTTATTTCATGTCAGTCAAAGATGATACTGATGACAAAATAGGTGAAAGTTGGGAATTAATGTAGGGTAACTAAAACATCTGGTGGAGAGAATTAACAACCTAATAACTAGATCAGCTATTGGAATGTAGGCTGACAGAATACAGACTACTCTTCAAGATAAGCACCAAAATTTTGGAGGCTACAACTTCTTATGTTAAATTCAACTTTATTAAATATAGTAAGTCTTTCTTTCATATACAACAAAAATGTTACAATTTAGAGAAAACTGTGAGAGCTTCTGGTTTCCCTCTTTTAAAATGCACATTAATTATATGAACATTTTCCAGATAACCTATAAAAATCATAACTGTTGTTGACTTGCCTGCCATATCAAATATATGAAATACAGGAAATACTACTACCTCTATGACTTCTACAATTCCAGAACAAGTGAACACTCCAACTACTCCTTTTTCATTGGAACAAGTATTACAGTCACTTAGAAGGAAATAAAAAAGGCAACTTGTCTTTACTTTCATTCAGAAGGATTGCTGTAGTTACACTGACCGTATGAAGTCATTCCATCCATCGAACTCTTTCTGTTACCAGAGGAGACAGCAGGGATGCCGTCCTGAAGAAGTGCAGCAAGATCGCTGTATCCTTCATGAAGTAGTGCATTATAGAATGATCTATATGAATTATTATCTTTTGTAAGAATAATGTTTATTAGCATTGCTGCTCGCTCCTTCTGTGTATTCTAGAGAATAAAAAAAACACCCGAAACAGTAAAACATTAAAAGAGATGTTATATGGAAATAAGAGACCTTAGAACTTGTCTAATCTATCACTTTGTCAATTATGGACTGTTTATAGTCCCAGAAACAGCCTTCCACTTGACCAAGCCCTTACCTCAATACTATGAAGTGCAATAAAAACTGCATGCTAAGCATATGCTTAAGAATTTCCTGAATCCAGAAATGAGACAGACAGAAATTACTATTTTTAAAACAATGATATAACACGTGAATAGAATAGGAAGATAAAAAACAGTGAGAGACAGTTCTACCTGCTGTTTTACTCTCTCCTCCTCCTGTAATGTTAGCACTTCATCAGAAATCATATGATCCATAATATAGGAAGTCTTGATGTCTTTTTCCAGTGCTTGGCGATTCATAAGTAAATAATTCCTACTCCTGACATCCATATTTCTTCAGTGTGAAAAAGAGAAGGGGGGGAAGTCAAGTTGGAACCAAACATAACTTACAAGTACAAGGAAAAAAGTTTAAAAAATAGCTTATGAATTCTTGTTTTGAATTCAGAAAAAGTAGCACAGCATTTGCATTAGTGGAAGAGTGAATCTTCACGAAAGATCATAATATGAACTGCAGAAGGCTAAAAAATTTAGTTGTTTTTTTACCTTCTGCCTTGATAAAGAGACTTTCTTACCCATTATATGAATTTCGTTACACTGTTTATGACTCGCTAGTCTAGTTCAGCTAGACAGTATAGTAGTATTGCGAAAACACTCGGGAAATCTAATACTTTTTTTCAACTGAATAAAAAAGGTGTATTAAGAGTTGGATTAGTTCACGAGCTACTGTGAACATTAACAGCATTCTTGAAACACTGTTTAGATACCATATGCTATCATGTTTAATAAAACTATACAGCCGAGCGCTGCTATAATTAATCTGGCTACATTATTTCTCTGATTGCTCCACTTGGAGGCATATAAAGTGGGTATAAAAAGAATTTCAATCTTTAACAATTATTACACTTATAGTAAAACTTTTGTGCTAGCTACATGAATGGAAGTTATCATTCAAAAAGCAGATATGTACTGCTAATTCTGAAGAAAAGAAGAAAATCTGAGTTGTTTTCCACATTTCTATGAATTTATGTTTATGAACACTTGCAGAACTAAAGAATCACAGTCTGTGCAGTCTAGAATTTCAGGAACTTCCTAAATGTCTCCATGAAAACAATTTTCTCCCCACCCACTACATCCTTCAAATTTTTGAAGTCCTTGGATCATGCAAGCAGGACAACAGGCTGAGAAAGACGACCAGTCTCATGGCTGACATCACTGGGCAGAACTACAACAGAAAATAAAATTCCAAACCCCATGAGATAAACTTCACGCTGTCTCCAAGTTCAGGACTTCATACAGGTATACTCAGATCTTGACACATGATGGAAGATGGAGCACTCAACACTGCCAGTGACTGAGCTATACGTTCCTTGTCAGCATTTGATGTATAACTTTACTATAAACATGCATTCTTCCTCTCTGCCATACAAAAACGAAAGTGCCTGAAGAGAAGGAAACTACTGCCTACTACACAAAGGTTTTCCAGAAGTGATCAGCTGTGAGTCCCAAATTATCTCCCCGATCACACAATCCCGCACAATGACCAAAGGCTCCATAGGCAATTGCAAACTTCACGGAGCAACTACAAAGCTGCCTGAAGAAGTGCTCACCTTTTTCACTTCTTCCTTCGGGAGCCGGGTAGGTGCAGAACAGCTGCCTTTGGAGCAGCCAGCGCTGGAGTGCCTCTTTCGCCGTACTCACAGAATAACCTATTTTCACTGAAAATGATGCGATCAGTTAAGTCTTATACCCGCCCCTGACACCACCGCACCGCTCAGGAGCGGGGACGGGAATGCTCCCCAGTCGAAGAAACGTCCAGGTTAAAAATTAATAACTAAATAATAATTAAGCCACCGTCAGGCAAACACAAAACGAAAGCACCTCGCGAATAGAAAACAAAAGCTTAGCTCAGACCCAGACACTCCTCCCTGTACCAGCCACAGGGAAAACGAAACAGAAACCGGAGCGCCCAAACCAACCCCGCTCCGGGCCAGGGGCTCAGCCCGGCCGCTACCACAACCTGCCCCCGGATCAGGAGAACAAGCCGCCTCTAAAGCACACAGCTCGGGGCCGCGGGATGGAGTCAGCCTCAAGGCACCGCGGAGAAACTGTCCCGCCCTGCTTGCCCTGCCCGTCCGCTTCCCTCCCCGCCGACTCACCCGGAGGGCAGCGCGGCCGTCTGAAGCCGCCGGCAGCGCTTTCTCGCCGCGCACGGAGAAGCCGCTGCCGCGCAGTGGGGAAGCAGCGCACCCCAACCACTTCCTCCTTCCGGGCCCGGGGGTGGGATAAGGGCCGACTCGGCCCACTCCCCTCCGCGGCGGCCGCCAGCCTCGCGGCCCTCGTCTCGCACGGAGCAAACCTCGGCGCGCCGGCGCAGAGCCCCGTCTGCTTCGGCCGACTGCGGGAGGGCGCCTGACGTGGCGGGGCAGCTGCCGGCCGTTCCCGAAGGGTGAGGCCACGGGCTGTGGGCCAGGGCAGAGGTGTAGCCGCGGGGCGTGCGAACTTGGTCACGGCAGGGTAGAACGCCCCTCCGCGCTGCAACCTAGGGCCCGAGGAGGCCTCCAGGGTACAGAGAGTAGCCGCGGTGAGCTGGGGTGCCCGTCTGCTGAGGGAGGGGGAACGGCAGGTCGAAGCGCTGCAAGGCTGTGTGGCTGCCTGCAGGCCTGCTCCTGGCCTGTGGGAGTTTCCTGGAAAGCACTGGGGCGGAGGGGAAGCGGCAGTCGGTCTTTCGTGGTGCCCTGTGCCTGGCGCAGGGAGGGCAGGAAGGGTATGGCAGGCTCGGGAGCGCCCGTGGGGAGCTCGCCCATCCCCGCCGCACGGGGCTGCGCTCTGGAATTGTCTTTTTAAGGCTGTTCTTTTGTTCCTATATTAAACTCTTAACCTAACTACCATTCAGATATCTTTTAAATTCTGATTTCGTAATACGTGCTCTTAATCCCAAAGGTGTTTTGAAAGTTATAAACCAAGATTTTTGCTTGTTTGGGTTTTTTTTTTTTTTTTTGGGCGGGGGGAAGGGCGGAAGCCGGAGGTGGTTTATTTCCTACACTTCAAGCACAAAGCACGCTTCTTAGTACTATGACTTACAAACAGCTCCAAGCTTCGTGCCCCTGTGACAGATTAGATTTTAAACAGTGCCTTTTACACGTGTGTGCGATTATGTAAGTATCTCTAATGTTTAAATAGTCGTATTTTGACAAGTGACAAAATGGTGGCAGAAAAAAGCACAGCGGTTTTGTCTCAAATTGTGCTAAACCGAATCCACCAAGGCTCTGGTCTATTTTGGGCAGCATGGTGGATGAATTAGACTTAAAAATTCCACTGTCTCCCTCCACTTGGTTGATTAGAACATGAGATTGTGTACTCTTTGAAACTGGAGATTCATATTGCTTAAATTGTGTTCACACCTTCAAAGATGAAATTATGGCTTTCCTTTTACCTAGATGCAGTGTTTCATTCATCTTCTGTATTCTTCTGTTAACTGAAGTGTGTGGCTTTATGGTTGACGTGAAATTATTGCAACAGATTTCTAAGTCAAAGCTTGATTTGCAGTCCCTTTTTTTAAAATGAGAAAGTTCATTTTCCCATTTAAAGTGGAGTAGATAATAATTTACAAAAAATTACAAGTAAAACAGGATAGTGAAATTGCTGATGAAATAGTGATGAAATTGTGACAGTAATCAACTATAAAAAGAAATATGCTTTCAGGCCTCGTGATTTTTTATATCTCGAAGATGGCTTGTTGTACAACAGGTGGCCTATTTCTGGAAAGGTAAAAATAGCTGAAGTTGGAGAAGTCAGCTCAGTTTGAGAAAATACGGAAGTGGTGCTCTGCAGTATTTTTCTATACACAGTGTCTTGTGAAAGTATTATGGCACTTCACAAAAGTTCATATAACTAGAAAACGTAGTAAACACTGCAGGAGACACCTTTTTGGGTGTATTTCTGTAATTAAAGGGCAAAAAGTTATGTTTTAGGATATTTAGAAGTAAGTGGGCCTCTTTTGGTTTTGGTTTTTTCCCTAGAACTCTTTTGCTTCTGCTTGTTTTAAAACAAAATGTCTGATGTTAAGCAGAGGAAAAAAAGTATTTCTTCATCCAAGATGAATGAAGGGTCACAAAAGGTTGAGACACAAAGTAACTGTGGGAAGCTGGTAAGTCCCAGGACCAGCAATAATCAGAGTTCCTTTTGGATGGATTCACGGACAAGCTTGACCATGATTTCCCTTGCTGTCTGCCTGGTGCTGACCTGGTAGGTAACCTTCTGACCTGGATTTTAATGTTTTCTTTTGTATTCCATACTGTTAAATCATGGGCAATATGATTAGTTACATTTCTTAAAGATAGAAATATCAAGGAAGGAGTGGCAGTATTCCCAAGTGTGGAAGCATCAGTGTTCAGTAAGAAAGTATAGAAGCTCGATTTGTTCCATCACGTTGAAAGTTTAAAAGTTGCCTTACTCATGAATTGTAAATACCTGCTTTTGGAGACTACATCTAACTGTGAAAAGCAACTTAATCTGACAATAAGTACAACAAGGCTCATTTGGCAGGTAATAAATAATTCAGCAGTAGAAGTGAAGTAGGGTTTTATGTAAGTAGTTTGCTCAGCAGGATGGTAAATTGTTCATCAGGTGGAGTCTTCAAATAAAGGTCAAATATCTTTGTAAAGGATATTTTAGAAGATCTTAGCAGCATCAGTATCTTAGTTCCATCAGATACTAAGTTTCATGATGAAATGATGAAATCTTCAGAACTCTAGCGCCAAGAAATTAGTCGCGATTATTACACTTCATCTTGATTTTTTAGATTGACATCTAAAATTTGTTCTTATTTTTTCTGCTTATATCTGGTTTGTATGCATCTATGTATTGATAGCATTTTAGCTTTTACTAACTTAATCTGTATAGAATATTGTAGATCTTTTGAAACTTCCAATTGCTATTCAGTATACTAATAAATACCAACTTATGAAAGCACAAGTATTTTAAATAAACTCTGTTGTTCTAGGTAAAATTGTTCTTATGACTACAGTAGTCATAAGAACTCCATAGTCTCCAGTAGTCACTCCATAGTCTACAGTAAACCTTGTTTTGGGATTAACAACTCTCTAGCAAAATTCAAAGCCTTAGCTTGTTTGTCTCGCTTCTTTTTTAACTGGACAAAGTACTTTCATTTACTGTGAACTTAGGAGCTTTCTAAGCTGTATCTAGAATGTTTATGAAACACAGGATTGAGATCTTTGCTGTCTTCAAAGCTAGCATTATAACAGTAGCTATATGAGCTTTGCTGCAGTGTACCTTATGGCCTTGGACGGTTGCAGTTAAGCGATGTTAAAGTTAACCAGCCTTTCTAAACCCAAAGGCTTCTATGCATGATTTTATGATGCTTTGCAAGAAAGTCCAAATTAACTTTTTGTATTTTATATCTGTTAGATTAGGTTAAATAGTATTTTATCAATAGCACGTATTGTAAGATGATGCATTATGAGCATGTAAGGCCCTCTCTATGTCAGCGGTCTTATTGGACATTTTTCCTGTCTGAATGGCAGACATTATAAGAGCAAAGTGCATCTATGGTTGTTGCCTTATTTTTCTACCTTTTTTTTTTTTGGGGGGGGGGTGTATAATGTATAACTTCAGTGTGAAGAGAGATCAACTTCATTAGATCCTAGTTTGTTTTTCTTCTCTCATGTATTGATCTAGCAAATTCTGTGAACACAAATCCCTGCAGTAACAGATTGCTGTGAATCAGGTCCTAGAACACTTAATATATGCTACTTATGTAATTCTGTTTACTATTTATTTGCTTGCACTTTGCAGGTTCCTGTTTCAGCAGTCAAGTCAATTTGCTGGTATGGAAAAAAAGTATAATTTCTTACAGCAAGAAGCTGAAAAATTTCTGGATGTGGAAAATAGAGTTAACTTAATTTCTGAAAAGGTAAGCATTTAACAACTTAATTGGATAACCTCTGGTGATTATATGCCATTGTTTTACTTTTTTGTCATTTAGGTAAACTTAACTGACTGTCTTTAAATAAATTTTCATAATGTATTCTACTTACCTGTGAATAGGCCTTGGAGAGTATTTCATGTGACTACATGTGTCAATCCACACCATTGTCCAAGTATGTGAATGTAGTGGCTGTATCTCAGTATTATTTTTTAGACACTAAACTATTTTCAAAAGCTTCATTTATGCACATACTTCATTCTGCCAGTACTGTTCTGTGTATAATTCTAAGATACATAGTTTTGAAGAAAATGTAGAGGAATTTTTATGTAGTAGACCTTCATAATAACATGAAGACATAATGAAATGATAGAAATAATTTGCATTTCTATTTTATTTTCTTATCTGCTTGTGACATTATCAAGTGGAAAACTTGGGCTGGCTGCTGAATTATTTTGCAGATAATGATGGGACAGCAGCATAACTTATTCCAGTGAAGTTGTTTTAGTACTGAGCTTGTAGTGATGTCATTTATATATGATGTGATCTGGTTATTTATGTACTGTACTTCACATTGCAAGATGTTGCGTGGGATTTACATAATGTGATATATTTTAGAAAACAGTAGCAAAAAAACCCCATGGAAAATAATGGATTGACAACAAAGAAAATGATGTATATTTTATAGAAATTCAACAACAAGCATCTGCTTTTCTGTGACTTCTTCATGCAAGGTTAATCGGCAATATTTTAAAGTTGAAGCATGAAAACAAATCACATAGGAGCTGTGTAACAAGTAATGTGGCTTCTAAGGGTCTTTGTTCTCTGTTAAATAAATGGAAATGGTTTTCTATCTTACTTTCATGAAGTAGACATGGACATTGTTTTGTGTTACAAATGCAGCTTGAGTCTTCTGAAAGTATCCTACGAGCAGCTGCCCTGCCTGCCTCTGTGATGATTGAATTTGAGCAGGAAATATCTTCTCTTCACAACATCATAAATGATATTCAGAACAATGAGCAGACTCTCGCTCTGAAGCTGCAGAACATTAATGTGAAGTTCCAAAATGTTACAAATTCCTGGAGAAGAAGCTTGAATGAAATGAACACTAACACCAGTGGCTTAAAATTGGAAGCGAAATCCATACATACAGGAGTTACTTTCCAAATTAATGAAGTTGACCAAAGAATTAAATCTCTTTCAGAAAGAGTGAGAGATTTGGAAGAAAGTACAGCCAGAAATATAAAAACAGTAAAGAGGCAAGAAGATGATGAATTCTCTAGAGTTGAACAAAAGTTGGACTCACACGCAGAGGCAGTTGAAAAGCTAGAACAACAACAGAATAGACTGGCAGCCAAGGGCAGAGACCTGCATCAGAAACTTGTGAACTATGAACCTAAAATTGAGGAGTGCAAGACCCATTTGCCAGCAATTGAAAATGCTATTCATTCTATTCTTAGATTATCAAGTGAATTGCTAAGTATGGAGAAAAAGATACAGGACTTGACAGCACAGTTATATACTGTGGAAAAGGATATGTTGAAATCCATTTCTGATACGGTGGCCATGCAAAAGGTTCTTGAAGGCATACAGTACAATGACAGGATATTGAAAATGGAGGGTAAAATACCGGTTTTAGAAGAAGTCATGCATGACATGAAAGTGTCTTCAAAAGAAATAACTCTGGAAAGCTGTAACTTAGAAAATGACCAGAATGGGGATAAGTGAATTGGGATTTAACGGCTTTCATTGCTGAAAAAGCACTTTATAATAAATAATTTGACTCCAACATATGTTAAGGATAGCTGAAATGTTGTCATTAATTTAAATAGGTATGAAGATTAGATTGAAAGGCAGACTTTTTCTAAAGAAGCTAAAGAGCAAGAAATATTTTTTTAAGGAGAAAGGAATATCATCTTAAGGATTATTTTAGTGTACTTATTAAAAGTTCATTTTTATTAGGAATTAGAAGCAAAATATTTAGCAATAAAGGGGGTGAAGGAAGTCAAAACTGAAGACATCAGATTACAATTTACATTCAGTTTTCACTGCTTATTTTTTTTATATTGTTACTTTTTGTATTATATTGCATGGACAATTATATTACCATGAACAATTAAGTTCTTATTTCTAGTCAGATATACATGTACTTTTAATGTATTATATGCCATAATGGTTTTGTGTACAGTACAGACTTCTCAATGTCAGAGTTGTTACTGGGATCCACATATTTTATTAAGTGGAGGAATACACCAAGTACATTTCTAACAGCTGCAGCTTAGATACAAGTGTGATAGAAATTGAGTACCCCTTATGGAGAAACTTGTCTTGTATTTATAAGCACAGGATTACATAGCAGCTGGTGTTAACATTAATTTCTTTCACCCTCTGCAAATACCCTCCTCAGGCCTCATTTCCATCTTTTTCAGACTTCCTAAAATCACTGGCATAGTTTTGTTCTGCCACTGAAGTTGTTGGACTACATGTAAACTGAAGTTCTTATTTACAGAACTTCCCGTTAGGTGGTTCTTCCAGCATTTAATTTGAAAGTTTGGTGTGAACAGTCACTGAGTTTGTTGGGTTATTTTTTTGCTTGTTTGTTTTATATTTGTGAGTTAGTTTGGTTTTTCTGGTGCTGTTAGAAACAAGTTTTAACTTTTGCCGAATGTTCTCTGTTACACATGTGACATGTCTGGTATTGCTTTGCATTTGAAAGGGAAAAAAAACCTCAACAGTGTCAGTGACATTGGTTCCTGAAGTTTGGTGAATCAAGGGCTGCAGGAACAGTTAATGAAAGCCATGGAGTTATGCATTTGGGGGCTGGGGGGTATCTAATTTATCCATAGATCTATTACATCTACTTACACAGGATGCAGTACTACCTAATGTGCCTGATAGCTGTTCACTGAAATTTGGATCTCAAGACCACCCTAAACTTGTGTCTACAGATGTCTGGCTTGATAGTTTCCTACTTCTGAACTCAGGAAAGTAGATTACTTCGTAGACAGTATGAACTTACAGCATTTGACTGAATTAGGCTGAAGTTAAAATTATTCTGGCTTTGTACATTCATCTATCTAGAACTCTGTTGAAATCTTCACTACAGTTAATGTTGCCCACTCAAGAGACTATTAACCCAGCACTGCGCAATGTTACAAAGTCTATCAGTTTCACATACTTATTACTTATGTACAGGTATGTATTTACAGTCCTATTCAAATAAAACATATTGCAGTTAATCACCCTGTCCTTGTGCATAATATAATTCAAAATAGTTTCTTTTCCAAATTCTACAGACTTACTGGGGTTGAACAGGAGTGTGTCACTCAGGTATTTTCCTTTCTTCCTCTCAAATTTGAAACCCAAGCACCAATTGCTAAAAAATCACAAATAAGTGAAGTAGCAAATACTGCTAAAAATTCACCTGTAGCATGAGTATCCCCTCATTATCACAGCTTTTAAGGAGGGTTTTTTTGTGAAGTATTTTTAGGTCTCTATTTTAGACAAAAGAGAACTGTGCCTAATCCTTCAGCTTTTCCTTCTGTGACCACCACATTCAAAATACATGTAATAACCAAAATAAAACCACATCAATTATGTTCCATGAATTTTTGGATAAGAGTTTTAAAGTATTCATCTTTCTGAAATGCCTCTGAACTGTGTCTTTCTGGATTACAGCTGTCACAGGCTTAATAGCAAAGATTTCCGCAAATCAGAAGATTGCCTTTGATCTGTGGTTTCAGAGGTCATGCTGGAAAGTCATATAGTGCCTTCCTCTAATGGTTGATGTAATAGAAAAAGTAACATCTGCATTTGTTATGTATACTGAAAAAACCCAACTTTTTTTGTGTTGCAACATAAGTTTCTTTCCCACAGACAGGGTTTGCATTCAGTTTCAGTATCAGATTAGTAAGATACTGTATTAGATACAGCTTTTATTTTGATGTATGCTAAGCTATAAATCTTATAAAATATTTTTGTTTGTATTCCTTTAGTGTGAAAAGACTTGGAACCTAATGGAAAACCTGGAAGATCTTCAGGTAATTTCTCACATTGAACATCTGCAGGAAGATATTGATACAATGAAAATGTGGTCTAACAGCATAATTAAAAAACAAGAAGAACTGCAGAAGAATTTAACAGCCCTCTTTCGTGCCGTTTCAAGTGTTGAACAGAATGCAGCTTCTGTAGCAAAAAACCTAACTTTGACCATTGTGGCAGTAAAAACTGACATAAGGCGCATTTCAGGCCTAGTTTCAGATACTACTGCACTGACAGAATCTTTGCAAACACTACAAGATGAAGTAGAAAAAGGTGAAACGAAGACAGTAAAGAACATAGCTGACCTGCTTAGCAGTAGCATCGACCGAAGTACAAAACTACAAAGCTTGGCATCCAGTAACGCAAGAAAAATAGACCAAATTCAGACAGCACTGTCTGAGTTAAGGAGTGATTTTAACAAGCATTCTGATAGACTTCTCAATCTTGAAGGTGACAGAGCAAAAGTGCTGAAGACAGTTACTTTTGCAAATGATTTAAAACCCAAGATGTACAAACTTAAAAAGGATTTTCCCATCTTGGAGCAGTTCATAAATGACCTAACACTGAGAATAGGAAGATTAGTGGAGGATGTATTAAGGCGAGAGGAGGAAATTGCTTTATTAAATGAGAAATTGGCCAATCTAACAAGAGTTCAAACAGAGATCAAAGTTATAAAAGATGAAATAACCAAGCTTTCAGACATGAATTGATCAATGTGAAATGCTGCTGCCTAAAGAATAGTAGTTTGAGGAGTGTTAGCTCCATCATGTGTAGTACTCGGAAGGCAGTGTTTAAAGGCTTCATTTGGAAGCCCGTCTAAACTGAACTAGAGATTTGTCTTCTTCCTCTGAAAAGGACAAAGTCATACTGATTTCAAGGGATAAACTATAATGTGAGCAAAAAAACATGTCTCCATACATGTATTTGTCTTTCTGAAGAGTGTCAGGTGCTACATTTAATAAAATGCTTGTTTAATACAATAAAATAGTGTAAAAGCATAAAACATTGTTCTTAAAGAGCTTTCTTTCATGAAGAAAGCAGGACCCCAAACCAGCAAATCTTCAGCTTTGCTTTCTTCCTCCAAAGGAAGGAATAAAAATGTGGTTTATGTATGGAGTTAAGAGCCAAACTGCAGTATCAATTTAAAAATTGTCCCGTTACACCTTTAAAATGCAAGTTTATGGGGAGGATGCTTTGAAAGACTTACTGATGGCTTCTTCCCACTGTTAAGGATTCTGTTCAGAAATAATAATACTGTTAACGATTCAGTTTTTCTTAAAAAGCCTGTGAAATACTATAGCAGCAGAATTAGCAAAGAGAGGCTACTTAGGTCTCAAAAGGTTAGACTGATCTAAGCCACAGGCAGTGTTCCTCTGGTGAAGAGCAAGAGTTATGAAACACTTGAAAATGCAGTAGGCTGGATAGTGAAGTAATGAGATAATGGGTCTGGATTTAGTAGAGAAAAGGGAGAAAGCTGGATTGAACAGGAGTAAAATTATAATAAACAATTAGGAAAGGTACAGCAATTCAGAAAATCCCTATAAATGAAGTTATATCAGTAAGTACAAGCACACATTACAGCCTTTGTAACTTCTCACCAGTTGGTCATACCTGAGCATCTTGCAGCTACTAGATTCCTAGTTGTACAGAACCTACAACCATCTTTCTACAGCAGAAAAGATGAGGCAGAGCATTGAGTATTTTACATCTAAAGCAGGCTGCTCACCTTGCCTCCTTAGTTTAGTATTGTCAGTGGTGGGGAAGAATATCAGCTCAGTAAAGCTGCAACCCCTTAGTTCATTTCTAGGGGTGCAATTTTATTAAGTAATTAATAAAATACAATTTTATTAAGTGATTAAGAGATTCATGCAATAATGGAAATTACAGCTATGACACTTAAAATGTTTCATCCCATGCAGCTGAACCTGTTGCAATACTTGGGACATCTTTTGCCTTTAACTTGGTATGCAGGTATAGAACTGGCCAATAACAGCCTTGCCAGCAACTCACAAGGGAACAAACTAAACAACCACCCCAGCATCAGCAATTAGGTGATCAGTGCTGAAAAACATGAGCAAAATAATCCAAACACATTCAAATCTACTTTTAAACACCAGAACATCAGCTCAGCTAAGAAGTTTCTGCTAGCAACATTCTCCTCCCACATCACTCAGTTACAAAAATCACATTCTATAACAAGGCCATGTAGCTACTAAACTTAGCTACTCAAGGTACTCGTATTTGCTATAAAAAAAGCAGGATGTTTATTATTTTCACTGTGACTACATCATTTCTGTGTAGAAATGTAAGTGAATTACAACTATTTGTATTATTACAGCCTGTTTTAAAATGATACGCAGCAAACATTTCAGCAGGTATCAACATATTTGATCTGTAATACAAACTGATACAGACACAGGGGATGGAGTTGTTAGTCCAAATTTATATAGACAGTATGCTTTAAACCAGAAAGCTGATCTCAGCTCCAGTAATAGCAAGAAATTATGTTGTGATGTTTTCTCCTTCATGAAACAATATACACAAGCAGCATATACATAAGCCATGTTTTGCAAAGCACTTTGGGGTGTAGTTACTGGTCTGGAGTTTCCCAAAATCAAAATGGAGTGCTCCTCAATACAGAACTTCTCCTGCAACGTCCATCAAAAGCACCATCACTCTCCCATCGCACCTGCTCAACTTTCAGAAGACACACCATGCATTTTGTACATAGTTATAAAGTTAACCTTTTAAATGCATTTTAATACCACAGTTTTCCCAACTGAAGCTTTTTTAAAATACCGGTGGGTTGACCCTCTAGGTGATAAAAAAGTGTATGTTAAACCCCTTCATCTCAAGCATCTGAACAAGCCCATGGCTGAACATTAATGAAGTCAGCAGCTGCAAGGAAATTCTTTCCCTCTTGTGTTTTACATGAAACCCAACATTAAAAAGTAGCACTATTTTCCCTTTCTCAGTTTCAGAAGGGGAACAGCCAGCTGCCCCGTGTAGTCTTATCTCAGATTCACCTTGATAAAATTATCTGAGCATCTTTGAAGATAGACTTCAAACTCTCTCCTCAAACGAGTAAATGATTACAGACTCTCATATTTGCTGCACATTACTGTATTTAAAATGGCTGCACAAGAGACCCAATTCTAGAGAAAAACGGCACAATTTTGCTCCAGAATGACAAGTCTTGAGACATGTAGATTATCACTGAATTACCTGACATTCAGACTACCTCAGCTGCATAAGCAAAGTTCATCTCACTTCTCTGCCAGCCTTAAAATTTGACAGAGGTACTTCACTTTCCCAGGATTAGAAGAAACACAAGATGTTTTCCAGCAAAAAAATAAAGGCTCCCGCGATAAAATGTGCCTTTAAAGAAACTGATACTCAGTACACAAAAGCAATACTGTTTTTTCTACCAAGTTGAACTACAAACAAAAGTTAACTTCAAAAGCTGATTTAGTATCAGTGGGCTTGATTGATACAAGGCAAAGTCATAGTTAACACTCTTCTCAAACGAAGCTTTTATGTAACGAATTATTAAATGCTCCTAACTTCAAAGCTTCCCAGTCTCAATGGGGCTAAGAGATGTACATACTTGTATCACGAAATACATTTAATTCAGCACCAAAGTTCTTGTACAAATGGTTAATTTAGATTTAGAGGATTTGACGTTGCTGTTTAATGCAGTTAGATACCAACCACTCTAATAATGTGCCTAGTGCTATGGTGACAAGGAAATAGAGCAGCTTTAGGCTTTATTCAGTATTTTGAAAGGTAGCAATTCAAAATAAGGCTCAACTTGCTTGATTAGCATTAACCATTCAAAATCCTGGAAGTTGAAGGGTTTTCCCACAGGGTAAGCAGCTCAACATTAGAACAGTAACAGGAACATCAGACTGCAGCTAGATGCAATGATCAGTACTTATGCTACTCTACTGTCACCTGCTTTAATTGCCCTTTTGACTGTGAAGGACACAAGAAGCAGCAGCAGTGCCACACACATGAATGCCAAGTTCAGTATCATCAGCTCACACACTGAAAGGCAGCATATCCAAACAGTTTTGCACAAAGGACACTTCAGCTCGAGCTCTACTAAGCAAAGTAGTGCTGGATATGGTGAACCCTTTATACACTATTAGGCATTTCCTGGATTTTTCTCAATGTGATTATCAACTGTGTGGTTTTGAATAGCCACAAGGCAAAAGGCAGCATGCTCACCTTCCTGTAAAATACTGGAAAAAAAATTCCCTGCCTTAACACTGCACGAGTGTCTCCTCTTCATGCCTAGGAGCCTAGATTTCCTCTTGTTAAGGCTGAAAAAATAAACATTGGTATGGCTTCTTGTACTGCATTAGGGCATTGTTCAAACAAAACATCACATTAGAGGGAATCTGAGAGGGAAAAAATATTAAAAGTTATCAAACTCCAGGAGTACCAAGCATAGGGAAAAGCTGGCAAGTTAGTGTAGAATCTGGCAAAGAGGCAAATAATTTTCCTGTAGAGCTGTAGTTAAGCTTTTAGTGGTCAGGTATCTTTGAGAAACTTTATTCACATCAGCTTTTCTTTTATTAAGGTAGCAGCTACAGTTTAATTCCACAGTACAACCAAAAGCACTGAGTTCTTTGGTGTGGTTTAAAGCCAACAGAAGCAGAAATTAAAGTCAGCCTAGGTTAGTTATATTGGGATGACAACCCCAAAGCAGAAACAGCTCTACTATGTACAAGGTTCCTTTTATCTCTATGGAGAACACCCACACCATGACCAGGAGGGCCACGTTAGACTCAGTCACATCTCAACTATTCAGCTTTCTACACCAGCAGCTTATTACAGCCAAATCCAGTATTGACTCAAAATGCATAAAACTGCAGTTAAGTTCCTGCAGTTCTGCAAGGAAAGGTTCTTGGCACTTCTCTAGAAACAGTGAAAGCCTATTTCTGTTACAACTGTTTCACAATTCGCTAGTTCCTGAAGTGCAGATTACTGTTTTTATTATTATTTGGAGGGGATAAGGTGGAAAGGAGCATTTGAGGTATTCGCTGCTATAAAATGGAGGTTACAGATGCAGTAGTAAAGAGACACTAAGCACTCTCTTTCTCATTTATTTCAGGCAATGACAGTGGTAGAATTTAAACCCTCCTGTGGGATGAGGGCACAGCCAATAATAATATCATATAGTTTGTTTTCTAACATAGTCAAATATATAAAAGTTTCATGAAACTCATCACTGGGAGGGCCAGTACAGTGTCAGTCCATGAGTTGTCTATTCAGTAAGACCAAGCTTTTTCTTCAGAGATTCTGGCATTTCTGGTGGAGGTGGACGAGGAAGTCTGAAATAAACCTTCACAGAATCATAGATGAACCACTGTAGTGCAGTAAGGGTACCAATCATAATGATACGGGCAAACAGACCCTTCCATACACCTGCAGAGCAAAACAAAAAGCATGAGTGATGTAAGACAACAGGACAAAAAAAGAAATTCTCCCCAAAACACAAGACGCCATAAAAACTTGATCCAAAATACATGAAAAAAAGGATGTACCTTTGAATCCAAGCCTCTGAAGAACCTGTGAAGCAGAACTGCCCTTTTCTTTGTTCAGCACAGACACTACAGAGTCAGCAGGGTGGGACACAATAGCACAGAACACACCAGCTGAAAGAATAATTTGATGTTAGTTCTGTGGTATTTTACCTGTACCGTAACTGTGTACATAAAGTACAGCTACCTGAAACACCTTCTAATAAACTGCTAACAAATTGCACAGAAGTTATGTCAAGCCTCTTCATATCCTAAAACTGCAATTTCTAAACTTGGACATTAATATTGCTAATATATAGGAACAATTAAGAGTACTGCCCTACTACAGACAAATTTTCCACTTACAGATTACTGTTTTCTTTCCCCTGCATAAGTGAAGTTACATGTAATTTCTCTCAGTCACATCTATTCAAAATTCTGAAAAAGGACAGGCTTACAGAACTGCAGTAGTCCATTAATGAAGTGCAAAAGTTAAAAGATTCCTTACCAATATAGCCTGCCACAAATGTGACTACCAGTTGTTCTCCTTTTGTACACTCATTTCGTGGCTTGGGAACGACGTACTTGTAGAGAGCTTCAACAGTACGTTCAAAGCAGGCGAATTTCATCATTGTGTATGGAATCTGTCTCATCCACAATGGAGCGACACCTTTATAGAAACTTGACCAGAGAAGAGCCAAACTCAGTCTGATTTTCTCCAGCACTTAAGGTACATTTCCAACTTGGTGTGTGTGTTAGCTTACTGTTGCTACCAAGAACATAATTTCTAAATGCTGACATTGAAAGGCTTAAGTCTCAACATATACAGAACAGAAATTTTATTAGAGCCCAAGTACTAACTTACAGCAGCAACATGAATTAGAATTTACCTCATCCCTCTGCTGCATAGCTGTTTCTGTAGTCACTTTAGATCCCAGAACACTGCACTAATGCAGTACTGATACTACAAGTGCAGTAAGGCTTATGTCTGCGTATCAGCCAAGTCCCGATAGCAATAAATGACTTGTATATTTACAGCCACTTCTATCAGAACAGAAAGCTAACATGCAGTTATATTACTCTTACATGCCAATGACTCAAGCATCTTTGACTGTACAACCAAAAAGTTGCTGAGTATCTCTGACTGGGACTGCTAGAAACTGAAGTTATCCAGCAGAACTCAGCACAAAGATACTCACAAAGATGGATCTAAGGAGCATGTGGAATTAACGGTCAGTATTATACGCTAAAGCCACAGTTTTAGCAACAGTTCTTCATTAGAAAAAAAAAAATACTCAACATCAAGATCCTGAATTAAAAAAAAAAAAAAAAAAAAAAAAAAAAATAAAAATCAAGAGATAATTACGCCCAGATACCTTCTTCTCCAAACATTTTAGGTACAGCCACCCGCAGAGTGTTAGCATATCCAGGCTGTGTCTGAATTCGAACTTTAGCAGCTTCCATTGGAGCCAGAGCAATGTCAGCAAAAAATTCTGCACTGGCAGATGCAGCTAAATATAGTGAAGTACGCCACAGGTATGCATTTTCCTGAAGGGAATTTAAACACCGTTTTATTAATGAATCATGCTTTTGTGAATACTCTGCATTACTAATACTACAGTAAACACACTCTCATGTAAACCACTTAAGGCTTACCTCTCCCAGCATGTTGCCGTACAGGATTTTGAAAACTTCATAGAAACCAAATTTACAAAGCCCTTGCATGGAATATCCAATAAAGGTTGGAGCCCAACCCTTAGCCAAGCCACGAACACCATCTTCGTTGACTGTCACTGAAAATCCATTGAAGATGCTTTTGTATTTTTGTGGATCAACCTAAACAGAATAGGCAGTTAACTGCTTGATACAGCTTACCATTTCCCTCTCAGCCCCCCACCATCTGAAACATAAAATTCTTAAATAAATACAGCTGGCTTCCTAAGGTCCCTGGACACATGACGTACTCACAAGGTTACATTAGTGCAACTGCAATGGTTATTTGCTAGTCTCAAACCATTTCTTTAACAGCCACTATATTCCTCAATAACTGGGAACAAACCAACCATGTGAATTTTGCTTTACATTTATTCTCCAAATCAACAATACGACCTTCTGTAACAAAAACATTTACTGAAATCACTATTTTAACCCTGTCAGTATAGTTACATAATTCTGTTTAGATCAGGTTCTTTAAAACTTTGATAGCTTCTGTCAGCAATCTCAATCACTTTACACACCTATCAAGACCCAGGTGTTGCCGCAAACCAAGCCTGACAATTCACCTGATTCTTAATCAGAAAAAGTTAGTATGATCCCTCTACCTAGTCAAAGACAGAGCAAAGCAGATCAGAGTACTCAAGAACTTCTATACTTGCACTTTGACTTCAAAGTAGAGGGTATGCACAAATTATTTTCTGCATACAAAACTTCTGAGATTTCATTAATAACTCATTAGAAATTTTAAGAAGGACCAATCTGAATAAATATGCCATTCTGACAAAATTTAAGTCTCATCACAATGTTAATTTTCATATTTGACATGATCTGACATTTCCTCAGAGAATAAGGAAGGTATCAAATAAGAAGTTAACTAAAGATTTCAGAAAGAGCTATGGATCATGCATGCCAACCTGTAGCGGCTGTTATTTTGTCTTGCAGTCTGGCAACAACTTACTTGAGATCTAAGTTCACCTAACCATCCAGGATTTCATATTATTGGGTATTTAACTGGGTACTGTAAAATGGGACTATGTTTGCATCATAATCATGCTTAATTATCATCTACATAAAAGGTGACCTCTTCTTAAAAAAACGTAAGCGCAGGCAATGGGTTTCTGCCTGGAGCATCTAGGGAGGATCAGTAATGTGCTCTGTACTGGATCTGTATAGAGATACATGCTGACCAGGAATCCACACCTTCCTCTAAATGCTGGAGAAGAAAGGGGAAGTGTCACTACCCTTGCCATGTAGATGAGCCCAGGACTAGCAGCTCGAACTGTGTACACCATCCACACAGCTGAAGCCTGGAAAGCATGATGCCTCGCTTCCAGTTGTATATGCAGCAGCAAGTCTCTCTCAAGACCTCTTCCTGTTAACCCAATCTGGAGTCAGATTAACAACTGTCTTGAGATCAACCAATCTCCTCAGCAAACTCCACCTTAGGCATGGGTAGTCAAGGTATCAATCTTGTATTCTGAAGTCCATAACAATGAAAGAGTGCACTTAAGCTACATTTTCAATAATAAAACTCATACAGAGCTACAACTACACCTATTCCCCACTAGCGGAAACGGGAATTCCTACAGTTAACCTGGTATTGATGCAAATTTTGTAGAAAGAAGCATCCTGCCCTCAATTGAGGCACCCTGTTTTACAGAATTACTAGTTTGAGACCAGAACTTCAGGTGCTCTCAAGTATGTGAAAGAGGTTCTCTGGCAAAGAGTGGTAAATAAAAGCCTTCCAGGATAACATAATTTTAAAGAATACCACATGCAGTATTTCTAATGTCATGAATAAGTTTTGTTAAATTCATTGTTCCCTCCTAATCTCAGGAGTTCTATCATTACAAAATTGTCACTTCAATAGTCAGAGTGAGCCTATGCTAAAGGGAAGTCATTAACTACTGTATTTCCAGAAATTCAGAAGCTTGCTTTAATTTGTTTCATTCTTGAGGCACAGATTTATCTGAACAAATCTAGGAGTATGTTTCTATCCACAGCTGTTCACTACATGATTTTAATGTGGAAACTGGTATTGCAAACTAAGTGTGACGTGATGATACTCCTTTCAATTCTATCAAGAACCACTTCAAGAGTAGCCACAAGCACTGATGGCCTTACCAATACCATCCCAAGTTTTCCCCATTCTACTCAAAAGTGGCATCATAAAATATCCAATCCATAAGCCATGCATTGATATCCACAATGTTAATGGATCAAATTATACATGCATGTCACTTCAAGCTAAAAACCCACAGATCTTCAGAACAGTAAAGATACCATTTTCTTTCTCCAACAGCACGTAGACAGTGCTAGATAGCCTACCAGCCAGCAAACAGTAACATCATGGTAGGTGCCTTTCAGCAAAGTCAGACAAACTTGCCTTCAATGCAGTCAAAAAGAATTCACCCAGATTATCTTAAATGCCTCTGGCTTCTCTTGAAAGTGGTACTTTGTTAGGCTCACAACAGCAGAGTTAATAAAGTACCATTCATGTTTACTCACTTCCAATCCTTCAGAAAAATTTAGTGTCCCTACTGTAAACTCTTAATGTGCTGGCTACATAGAGAAAAAGCTTAAGAAATGTTTAAGTTAATACAAACCTGCATACGACATTTCACTAAATCCAGAGGTACAACAGCAGTGTGCGTCAGGCCACAACTTAAGACCCCACCAACGCCACAGAGCGCATAAAACTTGAGCGAGCCATATTCACAACTGTATTCTGCAGCAAAAAATAAAAGACACACCATGCTTCTGCATAAATTCCATGCACTGTTAGACAATGTACAGGGTATAGCTTATGCCTCCAGTTCATTAGTAGATTAAATACACCACACTAAACACACTTTGTCAATGCTACCGCATACCAACATGCAGCACAAACCTGCATTCTGCATTTAACCAGGTCTAGAGGAACCAGTGCTGTATGTGTTGTTCCACAGCTAATAATCCCACCAAGGCCACAAAGCAAAAAGAATCTGTTCGAGCCATATGCACAGCTGTATTCTAGTTAATTGAAAAAGGAAATTATACATATATAGGATCAATCATAAATGGCAACAAAGCTCAGAAAAGAAATAAAACTGAGTGCTACCTTCTTAAAAGTATTACACTGAAATAATCTCCCATGCTGTATTATTCAACTGCAGTGTTATACTCAAAAATAATTCCCTTGCTTTGAATTAACACCTCTTGGACTGACAAGATTTGGTTCTAAGCCTTTGAAACAGAGTTTGTTCCTTCAAAAAAAAAAATAACTGCTTTTTCAAGCAATAGAAGAAACAGTCAAGTTTTAGCACTCAGCACACTTCAACCATATAAATAAATCTCAGAAGCTGATAACAGAAATTATGACTCAGAACTGCAATGTCCAACATTTTCTTATATCAAGGAATTAAGCAAGAATAGTATTTCTCTAGTATTACAGCTTCTTTGGTTAAATATTCTGTGATAGTACAACTTCTGTAAGTAGAAATCACAGAGATCTACAATATCAGCACTGGCTTTTTTTCATTATGCAGATACATTTTCAGGTATTTTTCAGATTCTTCATACAGATTACATTTATTTTAAGTCTAAAACAAAATCTCAGATTTATACAACTTCTGTTTAGTGAAACTGCATGTCATTATTATCACATTCAATGCCTATAAACAAGGTTCATTAAAGGATCATCCCCATCAAGTTTAACCAGGGATATTTCATTTGCACTGCTCCATACAGTCCTATGCATAAAACCACCCAGTGTTAAAAGAACAGGTTATTATGTTTCATGAATTCCAATAAGGCAAAGTTACTCAAGCTACTAAAAAAATGATCAGTTTACCTCTTCCATTTTTGAAGAGGTTACAGAGAGTATGATTAGGGGCAACCAAGAAATTCACAATTTTGGTGGGGTTTTTTTTTAATTTTTACAATTAACAGTATGAAATAAGCATGATGTAGCAACACCATTCCGCTATTACACTTAGCATTTTAAATACATAAGCAAAAGCAAAATCAAAATACTGAATAAGCATACAGACAATACATCATGTAGAAGATACTCCCCAGAGTAGAAAACGGACAACCTAGGTTCTTTTGCTGTCAAATCTAGTGCTGTTACTTCAATATAATGGAACAAACATTAGTGTTACAGCAACTTAATAGGAACTAGCCTCACAAAAAACACGAATGAAAATCAAAAGTCAGGTAAAACCCACCTTATTCAGAGCTTCTGAGAACTTTGGGCTTTTTTTACTTCTGTAATAAATTCCTTTATGAACATCAACAAAAATTTACAACCACATCCAACAGCATCAACAGAACAGCAGTTAACACTAGCAGGCTTTTCCACCTTCTACCTTCACATGCAGGATGGGAACTTCTTCCCCCAACTACTGTAGGCTTTGTACTGCCTGTTACATTCACATTTCTCACCCTACTCTTCATAATTAATCAGCAAGGCAATAAAAGTGTCACTTATTCTCTACTTTAAAATAACAAATACTGAAACACAGACACCATATTAAGCCTATACTTGAAGGATGAAATCAGTTAACAATCAGAATAATGCATCTTTGTCAGTGACACAGACAGGGGGATTGAGTGCTCCCTCAGCAAGTCTGACAATGACACGAAGGTGGCTGCTTCAGTTGATACACTGGAGGGGAAGGAATGTCATCCAGAGGGACCTTGAGATGCTTGTGAGGTGGGCTGATGCCAGCCTGATGACATTTAACCATGCCAAGTGCAAGGTCATACACCTGGGTTGGAGCAATCCCAGGCACAGCTACAGGTGGGGCAGAGAAGAGTTTCAGAGCAGCCCTGTGGAGAAGGACTTGGGGGTGTTCATGGATGAGAAAGTGAACATGAGCCAGCTTCACTGTGCGCCTGCAGCCCAGAAAGCCAACTGTATCCTGGGCTGCATCAAAAGGAGCATGACCAGCAGGTTGACAGAGGTGAACCTGCCCCTCTACTCTGCTCTTGTGAGACCTCACCTGGAGTACTGTGTGCAGTTATGGTGGCCTCAACATAAAAAGGACATGGAACTGTTGGAACAAGCCCAGAGGAGGGCCACGAGGATAAGGGGACTGGAGCACCTCCCATATGAAGACAGGATAAGAAAGTTGGGTCTGTTCAGCCTGGAGAAGAGAAGGCTGCGTGAGGACCTCATAGCAGCCTTCCAATATCTGAAGGGGGGCTATAGGGATGATGGGGAGGGACTCTTCATTAGGGAGTGTAGTGACAGGACAAGGAGTAATGGGTTCAAACTTAAACAGGGGAAGTTCAGATTTGATATGAGGAGGAAGTTCCTTACTGTGAGGGTGGTGAGGCACTGGAATGGGTTGCCCATGGAAGTTGTGAATGCTCCATTGCTGGTGGTGTTCAAAGCCAGGCTGGACAGAGCCTTGGGTAGCATTGTTTAGTGGGTACTAACAGTATTTTTTTTTTGAGACACTGCTCAAGACTGTAAATATGCTGGTCCAGGACTTAAACATGCCTCTAAAATAGATTGGTTAAGCTAGCAGACTTGCAGGCAGCAGTAATATTCTGCATAGAATTTGCTAGTATGACTCATAAAACACAAACACGGTTTTCTATGAAGGTGTAATCAGAGAGCACTCTTGAGTCTGTGTTTCAGGGCAGCTCTGTCTAGCTGAACCTTTAGCCTGCAGCACAACAGTACTGCAGCCATTATAATGATGCCTGCATACCAGAAGTGCTCCTTCACATTCCCTTTTTCACAAGGATTTACTGTTTACAAGTGACACTTCTCAACTGACAGACAACTGAGGAAGTCACAAAGAACTAGAGCTCTCTGTACCTGCTTCCTTACAATGCTACTATTCAGACTGACCTGTTGGACAGGTGTTCAAAACAAAGTAATTAGGAAAAGCATGCCAGTATTGATTAGGCTTCACCTCTTTACAGGTACCTAAGTTTGTAATGGTATAGCAATATTAGGGAAAGAAAGCCATACTACATACCAGGCTTTCTATTTTAAAAGCGTCAAATTTCCTGAAGTCTGTTACATGAAAAGGAAACTGGATAAATAGGTAGTACAGAGGGCAAGAAAATTATTCTGACATACCTACAAGCTGACTTATGACAAACACCATGATGCTACTCAAACATAAACATACAGCCCAAAAACTTGTCTACCTATTAAGATAGCTACATCGTAGTTATTTGATTCCTCTGCTTCTAATCTGACACATTAATAAGGACAAATTCCAAGAGCTGATCATAAAATAAAACACTTTTAACTATGTTACAGTTAATGCTCTAAGCTGAACTCAAAAGACCTTGTGGTTTGTACTGACTTTGTATGACCTTGTGTAAGCTCAGATATCTTCTGAAACGTGTGAACCTCCAACACAAAGGCCAGAGAACCAGCTTGTCCATGAAAGAATGAACACAGCAGTAAAAACCACAAAGAGTACAAAACTCTGGTCACCTTTGATAGCATATGCTTTCAAACAGGATGAAGATTAAGCTTCACATTTTCAAGAAATAAGTGCACCCACTGAATATATTCAGCAGATCAAAGAGCAGTTTATGGCTTTAGCTACCAAGCAACAGGATTACTAAACTGAAAGCCAGAAGTACTTTCTTGAAAACGCAATAAAATCCAACGAGCGCTGTCTCTCTTTCACTTATCACACTAATGTTCATGCAAGTGCACTGATGTACTTCAGTAACCATAGTACTTCAGATGAGTATCTTGCTGAAAGTGCTGCTGCAATTTCATTTTTTTTTTTAATTAAAACTAGGGGAATGCTTTCAAGTTATCAATAGCTTAAAATAATTAAAATTTTAACATCTACCTCCACTACTAGTAGTATCGTCAAGGTTTGACCTTTATGAGTCACAAAAGCAAAAACAATGCACTTGCACTTATAATCTAAAATGCTTCACCGTATCTTAGACAGCGGAGCCACCCGGCGCATGCCCCATAACTAGAAAGGGCACCTCTAAATGTGCCTGGATGTTCAGATGCCCGGCTCCGAATAAAGATGGAAAAAAATAAGAGGAATAGCAAAAAAAAAAAAAAAACCAAAAAAAACCCTAGTCTTTCAACTGAATCCAGATTCACATGCTGCTCTTCTCCACGGAATAAAAAAGTGCAGGCCTACAGCTCCAATCCTCGAGGCTGCAGGCCCAGAGGAGCCAGCAAACGCACTCTTGCCCCCGAAATAGGCTCCATCAGCGGTCTCTCATTATTCCAAAACCAGCATCTTCCCGCGTCCTTCCCCCGTAACGCCGGATCCCCGCTGCCACTTAGCACACACCGCACGGGGAGCGGAAGAAGCTGCCGGCGCCTCCCCCGCCCGTGCCCTTCCTCGTCCTCCAAGGGAGCGCGTAGGCCCACAGTCCGCTACAGAGCAGCTCCTCCCTGGCCCGGCCGCGTCCCGTAAGCGATAACCCTCCTTCCACCCGCCCAGCCGCCGCAAGCCCGCGCTAGGGGAGATCGGGCTGACACCGGCCCCCCCACCTCCCGCGGCCTCGCCACGGCCTCCATCCCGCCCGCCTGCCCGCTCTCACCTTCACCGGCGGATGCGGCCGCCAAGCTCCGCCGCGTGGTGGGCGCCTCGGTGGGCTCCGCGCGCTTCCTTACCCCATCCTGGATCGGCTGGAAATGCGGCGCGTAGAAAGGGTTGAGCCGGGCGAGCGGCGCGATGGAGGAGAACATGGCGACCTGAAGCGGAGGCAAAGAGCAGAGCAGCGTGGACTGAGGGGCCCGCCAAGCGGCCGGACGGCTGTCCCCACACCCAAGATGCAGCCCGTCAGCCCAGGGCGAACAGCGGGTCCCGACCGGCGGGCAGCCCCACGCCGCCCTCACTCACCTCCTAAGATGGCGGCAGCTCCCCCAAGGGCTGACCGCGGGCCCGGCTCCGTCACTTTGTCCTTCGCCGGCGCAAGGGGCGGAGCCACAGCCCAAGAAGCTGCAGAGCGATTGGCGGAAACGCGCTGCCAGTACGCACTGCCGCGCACGCGCAGCCGCGACAACCACCCTTGCCCCCTCCCCGCCTGCGGGAGGGGAGGGGAGGGGTCGGGTTGGGACAACCGCTGTCCCGGTGCTGCTGAGCTGCGCGCCGCAGCTGAGGGCCGGCTCACGGGCCGGTCGGCTGCCCCGTGCCTTTGCCTAGGTCAGGCCTGAGGAAGGCTGTGACTTGTAGGGTACTGGTGCACCCTCACCGTGTTAAACCCCGCGCCTGAACTTCTGAGCCTTCCTTCGTATCTGGGCGCTCGCCACCTAAGACCGCAGAGCTACAGCCCGGGGCAATGTCAAACCGGAGACACTTCCGCACTCCAGCTCCAGCCTTGTGCGTGTGCCCGCAGCCTGCTTCTAGCACCAGCAAGCTGGTCTTGGATCACAGTGCAGGAGACAATCACACCCGATGTTTAAGATGAGTTAAAGAAGTCCGGCTCTGTTAACTCACAGCTAGTGATACTTCCTGGTAAAGCTGCAAGAAGCAACTCCCTCAACAGAAGCCTCACCCCCCTGGCCAGGCTCCTACTGCAGCACCATATCAGATCCAGCACACTCAGGAGAAAGGCCAAGCACTCTGCCCAGAGGCTCTACAACTGCATTTCTCCTTCCAATGGCAAGCTTGCAAGCTGGCAAGGGCCTGTGCTACAAGAGCGACAGCTGCTGCCAGAATAATTGTGAGATACTGTTTTGTTACAAATGGAATGTTATTTAGCACAACACCCATGCTTAGCCTTAACTACCTTAAACTACACTTTTTCTTAACAGTGTGATTTCACGCATTTTAGTGGATTTACACAGTCCAAACCAGTGCAACACAGTTCAGCTTTCTGGTTACTGAGAGATAAAAACTCTCAAGTTCTCACCACCTCCCTCAGACCCCTTCCATTACAGTGCTCCATACTACCAGCACAGCAGGAAGCACACACTGAACATCCCACCTATTGCTTCTGGGCAGGGAGCCATACTGACAGCACACCTGCCATAACACCCCTTTGGCAACTCAACAGCTCCTATTGAACCAGACTTCCCTGGAGGATGACCAGCTACAGCAGTGTGAGGATTTGGCTCTAATTGCCAAAAGTTGATTCAGGCAGTCATACACAGGCAAAAATGACACATACTTCCTAGCACTGTCATAGAAGTCTAGCCTGGTTAAGTCCCTCTTGAGTAAACTTGACTGCAACTGCCAAGTAGGAAAAGGTCAGCTGAACTTGATTCTTTACTTTCATTTACCAACCATCTGAGAGCCTGAAGTGCTGCTTACTTCCCTGCTGCTGGCAGCAATGGAAATAGGCCAGAATTGTTCATTTTGCTACTGTTCTTCTCTACTCACCTGCATGTAAACAATTGTTGGTAGCAAAGTTTTTCTAAAAGCCAAATTTCACAAACCAAAGTATATTTAAATGACTGAAATTCTTGCAGAACATAGAGAAAACCTCTGTTCCAATTATGAAGGATGATCATGTGACAACACATACATCTAATGGCAATTTTTATGCACAACTAGTACTGACACTTGATAGTCTGCAGAACAATCAGTTTCTTTGGGTTTAGCTGCCAATTAACTTTTAACAGCTATACTGTTAACAACTAGTATTAAACAGCAGTCTAACATAACCCTGTGAAAATGCTAGAATAATGTGTTTCCGCTGAATGCATATCATTTCCCATCTGTGAAAGAATAAATGAGCAACAGCATGCAAAAGTAGTAACAGATGAAGACTTGAAAGATGTTACCTTTTGGTGTCCACCTCTGTCAGATTCACAGTAAAAAGAGCTATTGTAAATAAAATTAATCTTTGTTTAAAAAAAAAATATGTTTTGAATTTGGGGAATTTAGGAAAATGACAATTTGGCAACTCCAAAGTTTACTTAGTTACATCTCTCCTTTTACTAACACCCACCACATACGCTCTCCATCTCCTCCCCCCAAGCAGCACACAACCAGCCAACTGCAGACTAATTTCTGTCCTACAGTAACTCCTCATAGTTCTAACATTTTGGTGAAGCCTGCACGTAAAATCAAAGCACTTGTGACAGATGACATACTACTTTTAAAAAATACACAATGATAAGGTGAAGCAGCCAACCACACCTTTGATAATCAAGGTAGCACAAGTAGCATCTGCTCCTGTCATAAGCATGTATTTTACTTATTTATTCTATCAACACCTGAACTACTAGACCATGATTCTAAAGAATGGGTAACAGATCAATTCAAACTGTAAGTTTCACAGCCAAAGTGAAGCCTTAACACTGCAGCATCTCCTTCAACAGGATCCAAACTAGCTAGGTTGAATAAGTTGCATCATCTGAATGCACAACCAACAAAATCTCTAAATGCCCGAAGAGTCCTCTCCTCATCTGATGATCTTTTTTAATCTACATTCTCCCCAATGTACCAATGCTGACAATTTCAAAGTGAGGTGGGACAGAGAATCTGAGGAATTACTTTTCAATATCAAATGATACACAATACTTAGAGGTATATATGCTACCTTAGGCCTACATTACAAGTTGAATTAACTTGTAGAGCCTATGCTGTATGAACACATACATGTACATATACATCTGTCATAGCTTGCTGTTGCACTGGTGCAAAGCAGCCTGGTATACTCCCTAAGGAAAAGAAACTTAAGACATAGGAAAAGTTTTAGACAAAGACAGACTTACTAAACATAAAGTAAAAGCTGTATTAACAGACAGTAAAGCATGGGCTGGAATGCCTAAGTCTATAAACACAAGATTTAAGATTATACATCACAATCCACCCCCACATTTATTTTGATAAGTCAGACAAAGATTTTGATTTTTTTAAAAAAAAGCTTTTCAGCCCAATATGCAACTTCAAAGCAAGCCAAAAATATACCATGCACAAGACATGCCACACAACTTCACAAGCTTTATTCGTAATTATACTTTTCTGCCAAACAGTCTCTTTTTGGAGCTTGTATTAATTAGAATCATAGAATCACTGAAAAGTTAGGGTTGGAAAGGACCTTAAGATCATCCAGTCCCAACCCCCCTGCCATGGGCAGGGACACCTCCCACTAAACC